>JARKHS020020497.1:0-109712 GCA_030143305.2 Amblyomma americanum
ACAAATTTCTGAAGCCAAAGACAAATACTTTAATTTTACACTTCCTAGTTTGACCAGAACTGACCCCAAGAAATTTTGGAACACTGTTAACCCTAAAAGCGCTAGTACGGTTCCTGTTCTTTTGGATGTAAACGGCAGCCCCCTACCTATAGAACAATGTGCAGAGCAATTCAATAGCCACTTTTCACAAGTTTTTACGGACGAATTGCCCATTTACAATCCTCTCCTGCTTCCTGAGGCCCATATCCAGATTCCCTTTTCACCCATTCACATATCTGCGCTTGGCGTGGCTCGTGCAATTGAACGCCTACCTCACCACACTAGCCCAGGACCCGATGGTATCAACGCGAAACTGTTAAAGATAACCTGCCAGCACACAGCTTTCCTGCTATCTCTCATTTTCCAGCAGTCACTCGATACGACATGTGTGCCAGAAGATTGGAGGTCCGCTTATGTAATCCCGGTATTTAAATCTGGAGACAGGTCCGTTCCTAATAATTACAGGCCGATTTCACTAACCTCGATATGTTGCAAGGTACTCGAACACATAATATACACTAACATTATGACTCATCTTAACCAGAACAACTTGCTTCATAACAACCAGCATGGCTTCCGCAAACATTTATCGTGTCAGACACAGTTATTTGAGTTAATAACGGACCTTCATCAAGCAATCGACTCTTCCCTCTACATTGACTCCATCTTCATTGACTTCTCTAAAGCCTTTGATCGCGTGCCTCATAACCGCCTGATGATAAAAATACGAAACCTGCAGCTGGACCAACATACCACGCAGTGGATTAACGCATTTCTAACAAATCGCTTTCAGTCAGTTAAGTTAAGGAGCTTCTCATCAAGACGTACAGGTGTTGATTCAGGAGTTCCCCAGGGTACGGTGCTGGGTCCACTGCTTTTCTTAATATATATTAATGACATCACGTCGAACATAACATCCACAATACGATTATTTGCAGACGACTGTGTGATTTACCGAGCAATATCGAGCCCTTGCGACATCGTTGCTCTCCAGACTGATCTTGACGAGCTCATTGGTGCGACAGGTGGCAAATGGTAATTAACGCAGATAAAACTAAACATATTAAGTTTACTTCCACTGCTAGCCCGAGTCCTAATGCCTACACAGTTAATAATACTATCATTGAAACTGCAGCGTCGGTAAAATACCGCGGTGTAAATTTTAACTCTAATTTATCCTGGAACACTCATATTGAACTGATCACTGCCAAAGCCTTAAAAAAACTTGGTCTTCTTAAACGCCGACTACACCTAGGCAACCAGGACACAAAACTGAATGCATTCAACATGCTAATCAGGCCTGCGATCGAATACGCGTCAGTGATCTGGAACCCTCATCATACTTATCTTATTAACATGTTGGAATCCATACAAAATAAGGCTGCTCGATTCATCCTTTCCCGTTACTCTAGATACCAGAGCGTAACAGCACTGAAAACATCGCTCCATCTCCCGCCACTGGTCATGCGCAGAAAATTCAGCCGCTTATCTTTTTTCCACACTCTTTACCACAGCAACACACCATTTTCAAGTTCACATCTTCTCCCGGCACCGCACACATCGGCTCGTGTAGACCATATCAAGAAGACTAAACCCATTTTCGCTCGGACAGAACGATACAAGTACTCACCTTTGGTCCTGGCTATTGAAGAGTGGAATTCGCTTCCGTCTAGCATTGCGAATATCACTGGAACATCGTCATTTCAAACAGTTCTTTGGTCATACTTAGAAAATTCCAATGTAGAATGATGTGCGTTTCTAGTTTTGTGCGTTTTGCTTGCTTCAGTGTGTGCGTGTCGGCCCAAACGTTCCTCGAAATGTTAGATGCCATCCTTTGTAACTTCTGAAGGTGTAATTTTTGTTATTTGATTTGTGGGATTTGTTACCTGTGCATTTTTCCAAGCATCTGTTCATAGCCACTTTTTCCTATTAACTTGTACCCTACTTCTTAACTTGTTTATTTCTGTGTTCAGCCGTTTATGTTTTGTGTTGTATATTTAGGTTTTCCTTGATGAATCCCCCCCTATGTAATGCCCGCATTGGGCCTTTAGGGTATTGAAATAAATAAATAAAAATAAAATAAACATGTCAAGGGTTTGAAAAATTACAGACCAATCAACTTAATTTTCGCTGCCGACAAGCTGTATACTAAAGTAATCATTAATAGAGTCAAGGTAACTTCATTCAACCAAACGACCAGGCAGGCTTTCGTAAAAGCTACTTGACCACACGCCATAAGCGCCCTCTGAATACGGCGATAGGCAAACGCGGAGAGCGTAACCACCCCTACTTGTATAAGGGAAAAACGAAGCGGAAGAAAAGAGAAGTATTACTTGAGGAGAAGAAGAAGAAGAGAAGTACTGAGAAAGGTGGACGCACAGCGTTATGTGTGTCCGCCTTTTTCAGTCCTTGTCTTATTTGCGCTAGGTTACTTTTTCCTGAATCGTGAACAATCCAAAGCATCTACCCTATATTTAACCTTATAGTTCCTGAGAAAATATTTGATCAAGTCGAAATTTATCCAGTCATCACCAGTTACGGAATCGCGGTGTAGATTATCCTTAGAGAAAAATAATGGAATATATCTATAACGGCTGCACAGCCTCCATACTTCTCCAGATATTCAGGAAACCAATTCCATTACGAAATGGTGTCAGGCAGGGAGACATGATCTCTCCAGTGGTTACCTAAGTAATCTTAGTTTAACAATACCTTAGTAATCTGGGATTCATTTGTCACAATGCTTTGATAAGCAACGCAGTGGAGGTATTGCAAAGCATGATCGTTGACATAGGAAGAGCTGAAAGGCAGCTCTATAAATAATGTGGGAACAACCAAACCAAAGTAATGTTCAACAGTTTCAAAAGGAAACCAAAATTTAGAATTGGTAGCAAGTGGCTGGAAGTGTTAGGAGAATGCTTGTATTTGAGGCATGTAGTGACCGCTGATCCGGATCACTGAAGCGAAATAAATTGAAAAACACGGGGCCTCCACAATGGCTGAGTGGTTATGGCGCTCGGCTGCTGACCCGAAAGACGTGGGGTCAATCCCGGCCGCGGCGGTTCAATTTCGATGGAGGCGAAATTCTAGAGGCCCCTTTACGGTGCGATGTCAGTGCACATAAAAGAACCCCAATTGGTCGAAATTTCCGGAGCCCTCCACTACGGCGTCTCACAAAGCCAGATTCTCTTTGGCGCGTTGAACACCCTTAAACCGTAAACTTGAAAAGCAGCAGAAAATGTTTACTACATTCGAATCAGATTGGAAGCAAAGATTTTTCCTACCCAGTGACTCTTCGGAAAATGTTTATTTCGTCACAACGAGCTGGCTACAGGAGAGTCGTGTTTGGTAACCGTCCGGTCATGACTATTGCACAATGGTCTGCACACTTTATGACCTTAATAAGGTGCGTAACCAACCCACTTCCCTTGACTTCAAACAGCAGCAAACTTTTCATACCGCCTAGACTGGTCATCATTCCAGAAATTCCTGCATGCTCACTGGATAATCAAGCTTCATTTTATTGGTCCTCTTTCCTGAGCGATCTCAAACTCTTTTAAGATCAAAGGTCATTTTATATTCTATATATAAATTCTTCACACTCTGCTGCGCTAATGGGTAAATTGCACATGTTCTCCTAATATATGAGCGGTGTTAAGGCGTTATCCCTGTAATCTTGTATCGATACGCTGGGTAATAGAATACTAATGCATTTTCTACATTTTGTAGTGCTATAAGGCATACCCATGATACATTGGTATTTAAACCAAATATGCCTTGGCAACGTGGGGTTTCATGACGAAAATTTTCCCGGAATATCCAAGAAAACATATTAATGATAAAGCTGCAGACCAGCCACCGTATTTTTTAACAAAACTACGGAGTGTTTCAGTTAACACTTTTAAAGTTCCAAAACGGAAGGGAGCTATTAGTATTTTATTTTCTGCGCTGGCGGAAAAAGCAGTTGAATACGGTGTCATAATAATTGAACAAAGTTCTAGTAATAACCATCCCAGAAAGGAAAAATACAAGTGAAAGAAATGGTGCTCTAGCAGTGAATGCCGTCTTAAATTGGATTACAAATAAATTCTGCCAACTGCTACAAAAAGTAAGAACCATAAAGGGAATTTAAAAATAAACCATCCTTAGGTCCAAAGCAAAACTTTCTGCGGCTTCTTTGTAAAACAAAAAAACATACGTAGTAATTCTGAACAAAACCATTTTCGAGCGCGAAACCGATAATGAACACCATTTTTTAACAGAATGTGAGATTTCACTGCAACAACCAATACAAAACAGCAGACAGCTCGGTGGAAGTTCCAAATTTTTTTTCTACTAACGGTTTTGCTATCGTCAAAAGCGTTTCCCATTGGTTAACAATGGAAGTCGAAGTTGTTCGATTCGATCGATTGAAACACTATAAGAGAATAATTTGCTACCTATGGGAAGATTGAGCCATTACCTTCAAAATTCCCACAAGAGAGTCATACAAGTTTCCGATTTTCGAGACTTTTTCCTGAGAAATTTGGGCTTGGATAAGAAGAAAGAAGTGATGAGATCGCCTATACGGTTAAGATCAAAAGAGGAAGAATAGTAAGAAGAACAGCTAATGTGTGAAATAAAAACATAGAAATGAAAGGCGACTCCGAGAACAAAACGAAACGAGACATGAACGTTGATAAAGAAATTAACATTGAAAAAGTATAAAGAAAACACGAAAACACAATATATAGATAAAAATATGCCTGTTTGTTTACTTGCTTTCAGAATGATGCATCAACCAGGCAAGGGACAATAAAAGACAGCACCGTATTCACCAGACGCGCCTTTGTTCACTCCAAACTATCTAGCTGGCATGGCGGAGTGGTTAGCGTGCTCGTGTTGCACTCCGGAGGCCCTGGCTCGATTTTCTAACTCAACCGATTTCATACTCTGTTTTATTTATTAAAATTGGTTTTCAGGGAAAAGAAATGGCGCAGTATCTGTATCATATAACGGCGGACACCTTAACCGCGCCGTAAGGGAAGGGATAAAGGAGGGACTGAAAAAAGAAAGGAAGAAAGAGGTCTTATGCTTTTGCGATTTTTCACTCACGGCTAACGCCGGCGACGCCGACCACACCGGCTTTTCTGCGACACGGGGTCCTCAATGCGGTGGCGTTAATATTCTCGCTCGTTGTTAACTCTTCGTCAAAGACCTCAGTTACACTAACCGACTCTGGCAGTGACCTAACACTGAGTCTGAATGTCCAACTTTTTTGAATTATGCATTTCCCAAGAATTTTTGTCTTTTTCGATGGGTCATCGAATCGATAAAATATTTCAGACTTTGAAGGTGTCTGCAAGTTCAGATCTCCAACTATTAATGCCAACTTTCGGAAGTGTAAAAAGTTTTAGTTTTAACTCTGCTATTAATTTTTGTTCAGTGCATTGATACAGGTAAAAGACGTGACGACAGGATTGTTGGGAAGGTGGTTCGACTCCATAAATCCCAAATTATTTCATCAATCATATCTTATAGCAAATTCTTTACTCCGAAATATTCCACTTTCTTGATTCAAATCAGTTTTTCTCACGCATATAACACGGCTTCCGCAAACTTCTTGTGAAAGATAACAAAAACGTGTACGGATAAGTTCCACCTAATATTTGACCGCCACTCACTCGCCCATCGAATCTTATTTTATTTTGCGAAGATATTGAACAAAGTTTTCCACAAAGTAATACACCTAATATTAGCGCATGTTAATCTTGACCCGAAAATAATTAAGCGGTAGAACGCTTTCTTTGTCATGGTTCTGCATGTATCTTGTAACAATTATACTTCAACTTGTAGCGCGGTCAAGTCTGGAGTGCCTGAAAGCTCGGTTTTGGGTCCCCTACTCCTCTTCATAAAGATTAACGACTCACAAGAGCACTTTACTTGTAACTTCGATATATGCGGCGATGACTGTGTTGCGCTCTTAACGATTCCTAGTGACCTGGGCGTTAACACGCATAACCTTTCTTAACAATATCTTTGATTGGTGCAGTGACTGGCTTATGTCGCTTAATAGCTATAAGTATAAAGAATTTTGCGTACTTCATAGTCAAGTCCAGCTGTCTACCATCTTAGTAACAAAATCCTTGAGTCAGTAACATATTACCGATACCTTGGCCTTAATATCACGTCAGACCTAACATTATCCCGTTATATTAGTCATATTATATCTAACTAATCCACTGCTCAGATATCTGCGACATAATTTTTCTTATGGTCCCGTATCACTAAAACTCCTTCGTTACAAAACATTAGACCACGTCAAACTTGAGTCAGCCTCCTCTGTATTGATCCCGAGCTCGGAAAAGTCACTCCAACTTGTTCAGAACTATTCCACACGGTTCATTCTTCTTAAGTATAATCGGTCTGCCAGTGCTTCCACCATGAAACAATGCATAACAAAATGTACTTCCAGAACATCAACCAGCGCTATGCACTAATCTCTAATGCGTCCTATTGTTCTGCCCGCGTTGACGACACAGTTGCAATTATTTCTTGTCGCACTGCTTTCTGTCCCCGAAGTTTTATTCCACGCATTTCATACGATTAGAACGATCTTCCCGGAATTATCGCTGCCGTTCAAGACCCATAACTTTTAAAAACGAACTCCCTGAACAATTTATAATTAAGAGCCTAACAAATTTCATTTTTATTTTGTTGCGTTTCTTGCTTTTGTTTAATGTGTTGCCCATTAAGTCACTCTTCTCTCTAATTCGAAGTGGCGTTGAGGGTACTAAGAAATCGAATCAAAAAGTGATGTTCAAGAAAACATCTTCTGGAGCAGCGGGTGCCGCTTTTATGATAAAGCGGCCGGCTTAAAGGTTGAAGATGTGCAGCGTTGCAGCAAAGACACGAAAGCTGCATCGCACCCTGACGCTCCATGTAGCCTGAAGGTAAAAGCCACAAACTTTCGGCTAACAGCCTCAAACGCGCTTGAAATGGCCTCAATGCACTAGAGACGCTGGCCACAAACGCGCGGCACTGAAAGCTACTCAAGTTCGTGGCAACACAGTTTTCACGCCATACACCAAATACCATTGCTGTACACGCATACGTGCAGCGGCATTGAAATCAAATGCAAAATCGGCAAAACCACGAAGTGGACGAGCTTGCGTCAACCTTTCGCATAATCCCATATGCTGACGACAAATGCCAAATTCATCCTCGTTTGGAGTGGTCTCTTTTGTTTTGTCACAATTGTTTCTCTGCCGATAAGCTGTCGAATGTGAACGACAAACGTAGAACTATACTTTTCAAAAGCAAAAATTTCTTGTCCAAACAGAAACTTGGTAGTACCACCAATACGCTCTTTTTAAGACGCCTCGCATGCATGGGTTTCCGAACTCAAGGCACCTTGATTGTATACGCGTTGACATAGCTTAAGGCCGGTTTGTAACCGCATTCCATTTGCTGTTTTTTGAGCATAAAAATACGCACGGTCTCATAAGTCGGCTGGTGATCCATTTTAAAGTGACGTCAAGCTGCACGCTCTTCGCTTTAGTGCCGGAGAGCAACGAATTCTAGTTTTTTTTTTTGTCAAAAGAAGCAGTAAAACTACGCATACAAAGAGTTCAAGCCTGTTACTCAGAAAACGCATCCAACAAGCGGTTGCTCCCTGACATTAAGCAATAGCATTGAGGAGAATGTTGTGACTAGAGGGGAGGCACAGTATTTGTATGCTAGATAAAAAAATTATATGAACGGAATATCTGTGCTTATCTATCGATCATAATGCACAGACTCCAATACTATAGCCCGCCGAGTTGGCCGAGGAACCTACATACCAACTCTGTCTTGAAACTCGCAACTTGATTTATGTGAAAAGCCTCTAAGCAACAAAGGAGCAGACACCGTAGCAACGGGGACCCCTGCATAGTAGTGCTGTAAAACTTAAATATATTTTGCGCCGCGAAAGCAGCGTCTAGAAATCACTATAGTTTGAAAAAGCATTGCTTGATCAATGGAATTCAAACTGCACAATGCATGTGTGCTTTCAAAGCTCATCACTCAAAACATGTTTTCAGAGGTAATGTCAGAAATGTGCATACTGTTCGGTACACTGTGCAGAAAGAAACGCAATTGGATTTCATGAATACCTTCTACATAAAATAGGAGATCGGGAATGGCAATTCGAGGAGACCAAATGGCGGTACTGGTGAAAACACCTAATATGCGCGCATGCTCGCCGTGTGCACATTGTGGAGCTGCAGTGAATATAGATTTGCGAAGTTTTAAAATTTCCAACATCTGAAGAGGGAAAGAAGCAACCTTTTAAGGAGAAAGAACAACAACCGGTTAGCTGTAATGTAAGGAATAGAAAAATTCAGCGCATCACTCCAGATCAAATAATCCTGATTACTCAGAGGTTTACGACATTTGGTTTAAAGGAAAAAAAACATCAAAAGCACACAAGATATGCACAGAGTAGGGTGGGTAGACATTGGCCAGATAGTGCAAGAGAAAAATTAAAAAACACTGCCCTACCAGCACGCATACTGTAAAGCTTGCACTAGGATAAAGATCCTATTGCCAAGAACAAAGCTTGACAGCCTATAACACCATAAATAATATACGCCTTGTAGAATTTTAAAGGTAATCAAGAAGTGTAGCTTGATTGGATTAATCAGAAGAATATCGAGAGATTAGAGGCCGATTAAAAAAAACGAAGTAACCTGAAAGTGGTCATGTCCAGGCTAAGAATGGTATATATTGTCACCTCTGCTCCCAAAGAGAAGGAATGCTTTGACAAAACTATTATAGATAAGAGAAGTAGCGACGGAATTCTTCTCTGTGCTTTAACGTAGCCGAAGTAATGAAGACAATAACGAGCTGTCTTGTTCCGTACAACTTATACTGGCCGCAGGTAAGCAAAACGACAGTAAGAAAATAGTAGAAGGAATGAATTTTTCCTGCTCTATTCATCACAAATTATTGGTTCATACACAAATTAATCTCACCTGTGATCATGGCAGCAGCTCATAGAGTGGGTTGAAATATGGCTATCTGGAATTAACGGGAACATTCGTATCGTCATCATGTTAAGAAAAAAATGCTAAATGGGAATTGCGCTAAGGTATGACGTTTACAATGAAATTGGGCATGAAATAAGGGTAATGGCGAACATAGCACAGGCTGCAGATATAGTTGGGTGCGTTTTGCAGGTCACGAATTCCTTCTTCCTCAAAGGACAAAAGAAGAATTGGACATGAAAGAGTCCCAATGGTGAGTATAAAAAAATGGCTGTGGTTTTAGCTCTGGTTAAACCAGGAGTGACGCAATAGCAACAGCTGGCTGAGTGGAACTCGCTCAGTCGAATTGCAGTCAGTCATTCGCCGCTGCGTTTCCCTGGTCGTTCCTTCTTCATCTTCGACGCCGGACGTGGATTCACTCTCTACCCCCTCTCCTCCTATCCACTCCTCCCCCACTCGGTTACGCCAGCATGCCGCGCCGATGGCAGCTACCATAGCGACTAGGGCGCCACACTCTTGAAGGCTCAAAATGCTAGCGTAATGTAGGTGCGCGGCGCGCACAACAGCTGCGTGCTCTGACGTGACTCCGCGCATGCGCACAACTGACGAGGCGGGCAGCGTCTGCTCCGCCGTCGGCTCAGCGGCGAGGCGCGAGGCGCGCACACCAGCTGCGGTCTTTGACGTTACTCCGCGCATGCGCACAGCTGGCGGTACGTTGGTTCCCCGGGTCAGCGCGCAGCCACGCTGACCCCGCGAAGTGGCTGGCGTAGTCTAGCTATCGCTACAAAACAAAATACACTTCAGACTGTGCCCTAACACTGGCATTGTGTAGTAGGTGGATGTCCTCGAATATCGTGCGAAACCATTCCTGCGGCTAGTTGGTGCATATGTTTTGAATTTATAGCGCAAAATGACGATGACACAAGAAACAATACGGTGGCGGTTTGGGCTTGTTGGTAGTGCATGACGTATAAAATAGCGCAACAGCAGACAATGACATTAAAGAACACACACGAGCGCTCGTGTGTGTTCTTTTTTGTCCTTGTCTGCTGTTGCGCTATTTTATACGACAAGAATCAAAGTGGGCAGAACAGAGCGTTATAGCGAATATAGCGAAATTTATACTTCTAGTTCCGCAGACATTCCTTTGTCCTCAAATATGTGCCAGGTAGCGGCCGCATGGAGGCAAGATCTCGAATAAGCCAAGAAATTAAGGGGAATTAAAGAAGCTAATGAAGCGGAACCCCATCAAAGAATTCGCAACATCAGAGGAAGACCTCAAATTCCGGATCTCGCAGTGGAGCAGATCTCGTATTGGTTTAACCAAGGACGACAAGCATAATGGTCAGGAAATTAACAACGATCTTATAACTGCCCTTACGGAGTCCTCCAGACAAGTAGGCGATAGGATGATTAGACAGAACGCGAGCATGCTCTCTCAAGAGGCAGCTCCCATTAAGAAACGCCAAAGCACAAAATCCTCAAACCTCCGAAAACAGACTAGAACACCCCCAGGATTCTGGCCCATGCGCCTCAAAAAAAAAAAACGGTCGCACCATCTCGCGACAGCCGGCAGCGCGATAACGCGTAACTAAATGGCGATGAAATATAAAATTTAATACCTCGTCGCGCATAAAAGTTATAGATTAGCTCTCTCGCCAAGATGTTGAATGTTTCTTAAAGTTTCTTTAAGTAGAGTTTCATCAATGTAGCTTACATGGTGCGTTTACCATGCGCAATAAGCTACGATAGCATGGAGCGTATGGCGAGGTCCTGAAAAATACCCCACTTCACTTTATCGCTCACCACAGCCCTAATTTACAATATATCGACAAGCTCTCGGAGCTTCAGGTAGTGTAATGTCGTACCTTTAAAGAAATACAAAATATTTTTCATTTGAATGAAGGAAAATTTTTCCTCCTCTTTTTTTTTGTTCGTGCATCCTCAGCATCGGCAAGAAACGTGTGGCGCCCTCTCTCGTTGTGTTGGGAAGGCGCTCTTCCCTGCTACAGTGTCCCTGCTGTGGTAGTTTGTTTTGGGAGGTTGAGCTGCGCCGTACATATGCGCACTTTTATCAAAAGTGCCCCCATCGGAGTGAGGCTATGACCATGGTCTGGTACCTAAAATGCTAAAAGAAAGCGCGTGCCTTATATGAGGTATATAGAAGAAAATACAAAGAGACTGTTTTGCTTGACAGGTACATTTTTTTATTAAGCGCCTACAGTGACCACACGGCCATAGGTTATAGTGGAATTGCGTGCGCATTATTAGTGCAAACCAATGAAACTTCCATTTACTTTCGTTCAAGCAGTGAAATGCGTAATTCCCGGACGATAATACTTAGAGCTCCCTCACCGATATTTGTTTATGGGTCTTGCACTGTGCATTGAAAATATTAAAATCGTGTATTAATGACTACATTTTAACCCTCATAATATGAGGCTCAATAGCAGAGCGCTCTTCGAAAGTTTTGTCGATGCGGTGAAAGTGCAGCACGGATGCGTTGAAGTGAATGTTTTAAGTGCCAGGCGGAAACCTGATGCTGCGTTTTATGGCAGTAGGTGATTTGTCCAATGTAATTATCAGTAGTGTGGTAGTTCACAACAATTTTTTCTAGGTTGGTAAATTGCCTCTCACGATTCGATCGTTCGCCGCCAATAAGAGCTTTACCATTGCTGTAATCGATGCTAGTTTCGGCAATTATGTCAACGGTGTACGTAAACTATGAACCGATAACGAAAACATCATACAATGGCATGCTGGGAGCTATTCTTAAGAGTGTGCCATCTGTTCGGCATGCAAGTAAATACGCCATTACCCAGAGCAGCAATCAACATTCAAACCTTAATTAAATATTCTTGATTATGATTTGAACTTGCTGAGAAATGAACGGAAGTTATTGTCGGATAACACGACGTTTCAAAGGTTACTGGGTTTCTCCGGCGCGGCGGCTGGGCTTTCCACCCAGCCCGTTGTCGCGTGATTACTTAGCGACAGGACGTTACGTGCGCGCGGCCCTGAATATCGCAGTGAATTTTCCGTGTGCGAATATGTGCAACAGCACCTGTAGGCACTCTCGCACGAGTGGCGCGAACATAATATTATTTTTTTGCGTATGAGATGCAAACCTACCCCCGCCTTTCTATTTTTTTTTCTGTCGCTCTCCTATGTACTTCTCGGTATCCTCTCTCTTTGCCTTTAATTCCGCTGGTTGCAGTTTATTAGATAGCAATCGCCGGACCGGCAACATTTTTAGCTTCCTTTTTGTAGTTTAGTCAGTCGTTGTCCTTGTTCCCTCGGAAGCAATTGGCATACTACTTCTTCCCTATAGGAGTGGCTCCGGGGGAGTGGCACAGACCGCGGGTGTAAAAGAGGGAGCCGTTTCTATAAGAACGATTAACATCCTCCCGCGACTTTTAAATTTGCCTTGATTGCTTACCACAGCCTACAACACCAAGCACTCGAAGCAGGGTATTTTCCATACCACGCCCTAGGCACAGGGTAAGGTAAAATTAGAAAAAAATCGTTTTTTTTTCTTTTGGAATTTTAGAAGTTCAATTCTTTCTACACATGTTCCATGATCGCACTTTCCTCAGAAAGCCATATTTACGGCTGAAAAACGCTTTTTCCGAAACCAAGTAGTGAGCGGCCACGCCCCCTTTCAGGATTAACGTCAATTTTTTCAACCAAAAAGTCCACCACCTGATTTCAAAACTTGTCTAAAATCAGCTACATATAAAAAATTGTCTGGCAACTATTGTACAGCTCCTCTTTTTTAGCCAAGACAATCCTGAGACGCTTTGCACGTTTTTTCCACGTTTCTGCAACCTTCATGCAGCTGCGTCCGAGTGCTATCCCTTTCGATCAGTATTGTAAATTGTGCCGGTGTTGGTTGCTGCTGATAAGTTGAGATGCCCAGGGCAAAGAAGGCCTTCGTCAGGCGTGAATTTCACGGCAACCGCTACGCTCATCGTGAAAAAGCAAAAGGATGTCCACGACCGAATGAGATCCCGAACGCCGAACGCGCCAGCTCCTCGACATCGAAGCTTTCAAGATTTTCTCTGTGCTTCCAGGAAGAGGATGTGCTACAGAGCAGCAGCCAATATGCCTTAATGGACATGGACGGCATTTGTGCCGCAATTACACAGATTTGTGTGTGCAGAGAGTGCGGTGGAAGTGTTGAGCTCATCGAAATTGTGACAAAACGGGTAGGTGTTGCAAGCGTTTACAGTTTGAACTGTGAAGTGTGTAGTGCCGCACAACGATTTGAGACGTCGAAGAAAACTACTTCTGGCCTCTATGAAGCCAACCTCAGGTTAGTGTATGCCTTGAGGTCCATTGGTAAGGGAATGGCTGCAGGAAATATACTCTGTGCTATGCTAAACCTTCCTAAGCCGCCGACAAAGTTTGCGAAATACAATCAAGAGCTTCTAGGTCACATCGAAGCTGCTGCTCAGGAGTCGATGAAAAGGGCAGCTGACGAAGCTGTGCAGCTGAATGAGGGGGATAAAGACATCGCAGTTGCTCTTGATGGAAGCTGGCAGAAGCGAGGCCATACTTCCAATAACGGCATAGTCTCTGCGACCAGTGTAGACTCTGGGAAAGTGCTGGATGTGGAGGTTTTGTCTAAACGTTGTCCAAAGTGCAGCATCAAGGGTACAAACAGTGACCCCCTTCATAGAGAGGTGTGCCAAAGCAACTACCAAGGCACCAGCGGTGGAATGGAAGTCGCAGGAGCACTGAAAATTTTCGGCAGGAGTGAGGAGCTTCACGGCGTTCGATACGTCAAATACCTTGGGGATGGTGACAGCAAGGCTTTTATGGCTGTGAAGGCACAAATGCCATATGGTGATTCCGTTGAAATATCCAAGGTTGAGTGCATAGGGCACGTGCAAAAAAGGATGGGCACAAGGTTACGAAGGCTAAAAAAAGGAAACAAAGCAGGAAAACTCTCTGATGGAAAGAGCCTCTCGGGCCGAGGCCGACTGACTGATGCAGTAATAGACAAGCTCCAGACGTACTATGGTTTGGCCATCAGAAGAAATGTAGGAAACCTGGATGAAATGCGAAAGGCCGTTTGGGCAACCTTCTTCCACTTATCGGCCACAGACGATGACCCATGCCATGGACTTTGCCCAAAGGGACCTGATACGTGGTGTGCCTTCAACAGAAGTCAGTCAGAGGGCAAGCCATTTTTCCACAAGGAGAGTTTGCCTGCATCTGTCTTGGAGGCTATCAAACCCATTTATAGGGAGCTATCGAAGGCTGAGCTCCTAGAGAAGTGCCTGCATGGGCGAACTCAAAATGCAAATGAGTCGTTCAACCATGTTGTTTGGGAACGCGCGCCAAAGAATGTGTTTGTTAGGCTTCGGACCCTACGGATGGCAACACTGGATGCTGTTCTTTCATTTAATGATGGTAGCATCGCACGGGCCAACGTTTTGAAGGCGTGTGGATTGAACCCAGGGAGCAACACCATCAAGTGGCTGAGGGAAGCTGACCATAAGCGCATGTACTTTGCGGACCGAGCAACACGACAGCTTACAAAAGAGGCCCGACAGTCAAAACGACAAGCCGAAAAGCGAAAAAATGACGGCGACAGTGACTACGAAGCAGGGGGCTATTAAACCAATTACTATGGAGGCGTTTCTGCGAATAAAAAATGGTTTTTCACATCTTTTTTCTCTTTACGCTCTATTATCTCAAAACAGTGTTTTTTCTTACAAAGGTACCATTATTTCCAATGCCTTTCAAGACAGACGGCTGATTTTTTTTTGCAATCATCTACATAAGTGTTGCCAACTACTGAACTAGAATTAAGCAATTTCACTGAGCAGTTATTCTGTTATGAATTTTGAAATGCGCAAAGAAAGGCCAGATTTGTGTACTACCGGAAAAAATTTTATTAAAAATCGAATTTTCAACACATTTCAAATATTCTAGTTCAGTAAAAGGAGCACAAAATTTGGCAAACAATGATATATGTATTATTAGGCTACTGTTATTAGTTAGTGAGAAACATGTACCTCAACATGGCCTAAAATGCATGGGAAGTATAGGGCTTACCCTGTGCCCTTACCACAGCCTACAACACCAAGCACTCGAAGCAGGGTATTTTCCATACCACGCCCTAGGCCTTTTTGTGTATGATGACTGTCTTTGAAGGGGCAGATGAAGCGTTCGATAACGATGGCCGGCTTGTGTGTAGTTTCCATCCATTCCTTTCTGGGAATACTGGCCAAGGTTTTGCTGACAGCTTTTGCGTACAAACTGCATGCGCATTTTTGCCACTGGCATGTTCTTAGCGTAAGCATACAGAGTTATTTCATTGCTTCGTTTTCGGTTTTGGATGATATGTCGAGTAAAGGACCTTGGGTATCCAATTTATAGAAATGTTTTCTTTTGCTGATGATAATTTTTAATTGTGCAGTGGCGACCTCGCACCAAGCGCAATGGCTTGAAGCGTTTTTTTCAACACAAGGTTAGGTGAAGGACCATTTTCCGAGCGCTTCAACTAAAAAAAACCAAGCGCCAGGCTTTGAGCAAACTTGTGCCCTTTGGAAACCAGTGGGTACACGGCGGCACTGGGGAACGAATCACGCACCGTTCTCTAGCAGCATGCTTAAAGCGATATGTGATTGCTGTTGTCGCGGGTTTTAAATCAAATAATCAAGAATTGGGAATCGTCTTAACCAAAACTTCCTTGACTTTCACCCTTCTTTTCACACACAATTATTGGCAGTGTTCCTCCCACAAAGGCTAGGATAACAAGACCCAGTGTTGGAAGCATGAAACGAGTGATGGATGAGGAGCAGTAATGTAAAGGGTCAAGGATGCGTGCAGGTGCATAGGTAGGAAAAAATTCTTTTTCAAGAGCTACACGGGTAGCCGGTTGCAGGGTGGTAAGGGGGAAGAAGAAAAGGACCGTGGGGAGGGGTCTCCTGCTGTGCTTTTTTCTGCCTTTCTTCTTTTTTCCTCCTTTTACTTTTCCTCGAATCGTGCAGCGCAGACCGTGGTTGCTTGATGAATGAAAACTAAACGTTTTGGCAGATTTGCATGTCTGGTTGGGTTAGAAGACTTATATAAACTTCACGTCTCCAACCAAAAACGTGAAATTTAACTCAACGTTTCGAAGCCGACTCGGCTCGTTCATCAGGGGTGACTGAGAGCAGTAGTTAGCGGTTTTCAGTAAGGAGGGGAGAAAGGGGTCAAAGGAACGAAAGCTGTGATGCTAAAGGCGTGGGGGAGGGTGGTAGAAGGGGGTTTAAGGCTGTGAGTCACGCTGTCGCACTGTGGAGAGGCGGTCAATGAAGACATTTTTTTCGTTGAGTTGGGAAGGAAGTCCCTGGCATATACTGGGGGCAGGTTTCCCTTTGTGCGATTGGTGTTGTTCAGGGGGGCGGGGGGTTTAATAATAATAATAGTAATAATAATTGGTTTTTAGGGAAAGGGAATGGCGCAGTATCCGTCTCATATAACGGCGGACACCTTTTCCGCGCCGTAAGGGAAGGGATAAAGGAGGCACTGAAAGAAGAAAGGAAGAAAGAAGTCCTATGCTTTTGGTATTTCTCGTTCACGGCTAACGCCGCCGACGCCGACGACACCGGCTTTTCTGCTACACGGGTTCCTCAACGCGGTCGCGTTAATATTCTCGCTTGTTGTTAACCCTAGGTCAAAGACCTCAGTTTCACTAACCGACTCAAGCAGTGATCTAACACTGAGTCTGAATGTCTAACTATTTTGAATTATGCGTTTCGCAAGAATTTTTAGTCTTTTTCGATGGGTCATTTTTATCTCATCCGGCCTCCTACAATAATTTTCTTATGGCTGAAATTGTTATTCATAGATGTAGTACCGATAAAATATTCCAGTCTTTGAAGGTGTCTCCAAGTTCAGATTTCCAACTCATTATTGCCAACTTTCGGAAGTGTACAATGTTTTAGTCTTAACTCTGCTATTAATTTTTCAACAGTGCATCGATACAGGTAAAAGACGTGACGACAGGAATGTTGGGAAGGTGGTTCGACTTCATGAATCACAGATTACTTCATAAATCATATCTAATAGCAACTTATTTACTCCGAAATATTCCACTTCCTTGATTCAAATTAGTTTTTCTCATGCACATAACATGGCTTCCGCAAACTTCTTGTGAAAGATAACAAATTACGTGTACGCATAGGTTCCACCTAATCCTTGACCGCCACTCACTCGCCAATTGAATCTTATTTTATTTTGCGAAGATATTGAACAACGTTTACCACAAAATAATACAGTTAATATGAGTGCATGTTAACCTTGACCCAAAAATAATTAATGGGTAGGACGCTTTCTTTGTCATGGTTCTGTATGTATCTTGTAACAATTATACTTCAACTTGTAGCGCGGTCAACTCTGGAGTGCCTGAAGGCTCGGTTTTGGGTCCCCTCCTCCTCTTCATAAAGGTTAACGGCTCACCCCAGCACTTTACTTGTAACTTCGATATCTGCGGCGACGACTGTGTTGCGCTCTTAGAGATTCCTAGGTACCCGGGCGTTAACACGTAAAAAAATTATCTTAACAATATATTTGATTGGTGCAGTGACTGGCTTATGTCGCCTAAAAGCTATAAGTATAAAGAATTTCGCGTACTTTTTAATGAGTCATGTCCAGATGTCTACCATCTTAGTAACACAATCCTTGAGTGAGTAACATATTACCGATACCTTGGCCTTAATATCACGTCAGACCTAACATCCTCCAGTTATATTAGTCACATTATATCTAACTAATCGACTGCTCAGATATCTGCGACATAATTTTTCTTCTAGTCCCGTATCACTAAAACTCCTTCGTTACAAAACATTAGACCACGTCAAACTTTAGTAAGCCTCCTCTGTATTGATCCCGAGCTCGGAAAACTCACTCGAACTTGTTCAGAACTATTCCACACGGTTCATTCTTCTTAAGTATAATCAGTCTGTCAGTGCTTCCACCAAGAAACAAAGCATAACAAAATGTACTTCCAGAACACCAATCAGCGCGATGCACTAATCTCTAATATGTCCTATTGTTCTGCCCGCGTTGACGACACAATTGGAATTATTTCTTGTCGCACTGCTTTCTTTCCCCGAAGATTTATTCCACGCATTTCATATGATTAGAACCAACTTCCCGGAATTATCGCGGCCGTTAAAGACCTACAACTTTATAAAAACGATCTATCTGAACAATTTATAATTAGGAGCCTAACAAATTGCATTTTTATTTTGTTGCGTTTCTTGCTTTTGTTTAATGTGTTGCACATTTAGTCACTCTTCTCTCTAATTCGAAGTGGCGTTGAGGGTACTAAGAAATCGAATCAAAAAGTAATGTTCAATAAAACCACTTCTGGAGCAGCTTTTGCCGATTTGATGATAAAGCGGCAAGCTTAAAGGTTGAGATGTGCAGCTTTACAGCAGAGACACGAAAGCTGCATCGCACCCTGACGCTCTATGTAGGCTGAAGGTAAAAGCCACAAACGTTCGGCTACCAGCCTCAAACGCGATTGAAAAGGCCTGAATGTACTAGGGAGGCTGGCCACAAGCGCGCGGCACTGAAAGCTACTCAAGTTCGAGGCAACACAGTTCTCACGCCGTACACTAAATACGATTGCTGTACACGCATACGTGCAGCGGCATTAAAATCAAATGCAAAACCAAAAAGTGGATTAGCTAGCATCGACATTTCACATAATCCCATACGCTGACGCCAAATGCCAAATTCATCCTCGTTTGGAGTGCTCTCCTTTGTAACGTCTGAATTGTTTCTCTGCCGATGAGCAGTCGAATGTGAACGGCAAACGTAGAACCATACTTTTCAAAAAGCAAAAATTCCTTGTCCAAACAGAAACTTGGTAGTACCACCAATACGCTTTCTTTAAGACGCCTCGCATGCATGGCTTTCCGAACTCAAGGCAACTTGATTGTATACGCGTTGACATAGCTGAAGGCATGTTAGTAACCGCATTCGATTTGCTGTTTTTTGAGCATAAAAATATGCACGATCTCATAAGTCGGCTGGTGATCCTTCTTAAAGTGACGTTAAGCTGCACGTTCTTTGCTTTAGTGCCGGAGAGCAACGAATTCTAGTTTTTTTTTGCCAAAAGAAGCAGTAAAACTACGCATACAAAGAGTTCAAGCCTGTTACTCAGAAAACGCATCCAACAAGCGGTTGCTCTCTGACATTAAGCAATAGCGTTGTGGAGAATGTTGTGACTAGAGGGGAGACACAGTATTTGTATGCTGGATAAAAAAGTCATATGAACGGAATATCTGTGTTTATCTATCGATCATAATACAAACAGACTCCAAAACTATAGCCTGCCCAGTTGGCCGAGGAACCTACATACCAACCCTGTCTTGAAACTCGCAGCTTGATTTATGTGAAAAGCCTCTAAGCAACAAAGGAGCAGACACCGTAGCAACGGGGACCCCTGCATAGTAGTGCTGTAAAACTTAAATATATTTTGCGCCGCGAAAGCAGCGTCTAGAAATCACTATAGTTTGAAAAAGCATTGCTTGATCAATGGAATTCAAACTACACAATGCATGTGTGCTTTCAAAGCTCATCACTCAAAACATGTTTTCAGAGGTAATGTCAGAAATGTGCATACTGTTCGGTACACTGTGCAGAAAGAAACGCAATTGGATTTCATGAATACCTTCTACATAAAATAGGAGATAGGGAATGGCAATTCGAGGAGACAAATTGGCGGTACTGGTGAAAACACCTAATATACGCGCACGCTCGCCGTGTGCACATTGTTGAGCTGCAGTGAATATAGATTGGCGAAGTTTTAAAATTTCCAACGTATGAAGAAGGAATGACGCAACCTTTTAAGGAGAAAGAACATCAACCGGTTAGCTGTAATGTAAAGAATACAAAAATTCAGCGCATCACTCCAGATCAAATAATCCTCATTACTCAGAGGTTTACGACCTTTTCTTTTAAGGAAAAAACATCAAAAGTACACAAGATATGTACAGAGTAGGGGAGGTAGACATTGGCCAGATAGGGCAAGAGAAAAATTAAAAAAACACTGCCCTACCAGCATGCAAACTGTGAAGCTATGGCACTAGGATAAAGATCCTATTGCCAAGAACAAATCTTGACTGCCTATAACACCATAAATAATATACGCCTTGTAGAATTATAAAGGTAATCAAGAATCGTAGCTTGATTAGATTAACCAGAAGAATATCGAGAGACTAGATGCCGATTGAAGGAAACGAAGTAACCTGAAAGTGGTCATGGCCAGGTTAAGAATGGTATAAATTGTCACCTGTGCACCCAAAGATAAGGAATGCTTTGACAATACCATTATAGATAACTGAAGTAGCGACGGAATTCTTCTCTGTGATTTAACGTAGCCGAAGTAATGAGGACAATATTGAGCTCAGTGTTGTTGTGTACAACTTATACTGGCCGCAGGTAAGCAAAACGACAGTAAGAAAATTGTAGAAGGAATGCATTTTTCGTGCTCCATTCATCGCAATTTATTTGTTCATACACAAACTAATCTCACTTGTGATAATAGCAGGAGCTCATAGAATGAGTTGAAATATGGCAATCTAGAAATAACGAGAACATTCCTATTGTCATCATGTTAAGAAAAAAATGCAAAACGGCAATTGCGCAAAGGTATGACGTTTACAATAAAATTGGGCATGAAAAAAGGGTAATGGCGAACATAGCACAGGCTGCAGACATAGTTGGGTGCGTTTTGCAGGTCACGAGTTCCTTCTTCCTCAAAGGACAAAAGAAGAATTGGACATGAAAGAGTCCCAATGATGAGTTAAAAAAAATGGCTGTGGTATCAGCTCTGGTTAAACCAGGAGTGACGCAATAGCAACAGCTGGCCGAATGGAACTCGCTCAGTCGAATTGCAGTCAGTCATTCGCCGCTGCGTTTCCTTGGTCGTTCCTTCTTCATCTTCGACGCCGGACGTGGATTTACTCTCTACCCCCTCTCCTCCTATCCACTCCTCCCCCACTCGGTTTCACCGGCATGCCACGCCGATGGCAGCTACCATGGCGACAAGGGCGCCGCCACGCTTAAGGCACGAAAACCTAGCTTAATGTAGGTGCGCGGCGCGCACAACAGCTGCGTGCTCTGACGTGACTCCGCGCATGCGCACAACTGACGAGGCGGGCAGCGTCTGTTCCGCCGTCGGCTCAAAGGCGACGCGCGAGGCGCGCACACCAGCTGCGGTCTTTGACGTCACTCCGCGCATGCGCACAGCTGGCAGTGCGTTGGTGCCCCGGGTCAGTGTGCAGCCACGCTGACCCCGCGAAGTGGCTGGCGTAGTCTAGCTATTGCTACAGATGGCGTCACTACCAACAGATGGCGCCACTAGGCGTTTAAAATGTGAGAATGTTATAAATGGCGTAACATCCGACAAAATAGCTGCATTTAGCGTATGCAAGCGTGCATACGGTTTTGGTATGTAGACAGCATCGATTAACCTCTTGCCACATCTGTGTACGCCGTGAGCAGACGACACACAGACGATGAGCGGCGATTGCTTGGCCGGGAAGTGTGAACGATGCGATGCAGCTTTTCGGCGGCAGCTGATTTCGCTTGCTCTCGCCGCCGAATGTCCAAGTGTGAACGCGCCATAAGGCAACCAAACACAAAGAACTATCGATAGGGTGGCTCCTTCGAAGATACCGGCTTTCCGAGTGGGTAGCTTGGCGGCGCTTGCCTACAAACGACAACCATCATATATTGTCTCAGAATTGAATGAACTACTTGCAGAATTGCAGATTTAGAGGAAAGTTTCTTCCAAACAACAACCCACGTTCACAAACCACGTTTTCACTTCCTGATCTGGTGATTGAAGGGGTTAGCCGTTAGCGTGAGGAGAGATGAGTCAGTCGTCCTCCACTGTATTCTTTTTCGAGGGGGCTGCCCCCATTCTGCGGGAACATGAAGCCTCGACGGTCACCACCAGCTTTCGAGATACATTATAAAAAGAAGTTGTCGAAAGGTTACAATAATGCATTCCCTTTACGAGTACCTGTATGGACCCGCTCCTCACATACTTTCAACGACTTCTTTCTCATACAGATAAAGGGACATCTCCCCCCTCATTTTTCGAAAAAGATTGGAAGAGTGCTGTCTTAAACAAGGGTTTTCGTTTGGCAAACTGTAGAGGACGCTCGATAATCTGCAAGTGTAATCCAATGGCCCTTTTTAGGTGCACGCGTCCAAATTCGGCGCTTTTAACATACGACAGAAGCGGTCTACTCATGCGCACTGCTGAAGATGCCGCCGAACCTCGGCGAGGCGCCGATGTCTGTCCATGCTAGACATCGGCGCCAGCTCACGGGCGGTCATGCACGTGTTGGAAGCGGGGTCCGGTTTACTGCCAATCGGAGTACAGCGGCGCTCATGGCTTGAGGCTCTTCTTGCTTCCCAGAACTTTTCTTCGCGGTTTAAGTTGTCTTTTCAGCGCCCCCTACCTCTTTTCTTCACGGCTCAATATTCTTTCCGTCCGCAGAAATAAGCACCAGAGTACAATGAAGTTTTTTCCACCGCCTCCATCCGTTCTAGAGGAGGAGCCAGCCAGCACCAAGAGCATGGACTGCTCCCCCCTCCCCTTCCCCTTCCCTCGTCCCCAAGAGTGATGCCCAAAGGGCCAACATCCGCCGAGACCAGTATCCCCCTCCCCAGAATAATTCATAGTACCAACCACCACCACCATGCCTCTGACGCCGTTCTGGTCTGCTCAGTAATCAATCCACGTGGTCTTGGCAGGCCTTTAAGGCGTGTATTGGTGCCTGAGAGGCTAGGTAAGGACTTAATTCGCTTCCAAGACAAATAGCTGTTGGGCAAACTAAGATAGGAAGCTTGGGAAAAAAAGCGAGTGACTTTTGTTCATTCAGAGCGAGGACCTTAGGGTGTGCGAGTACCAAATTTTTGGTTGCGAACAGAATATTTTCGAACTATTTTGAATATATGCAAACAAAAAATACATGTTATGGGTAACGACTGAAATGCGCTACAAGACGGGACCGAAGAGAAGAAGACATACACATGCGCTGGTGTCTATGTTCTCTTCCGTACAGTAGGCGCAGTCCAGACGTTTGCATCAACATTCACCACCAGCCCGACTTAGCCTTCTTCATTGAACACAATATCGAGACTTAAAAAAAGCTTTTTTCCAACAGAACCACGAAAAGAAATATATATATGACCATAACTTTCTTTCACTCGTTTTTTTGGTGGGAGATTTAGTCGTTTGGTTTTACTGGGTTTAACGTCCCAAAGCGACTCAGGCTATGAAGGACGTCGTGGGGAGAGCTCCGGATATCTTCGAGCATCTCTGTTTCTTTCACGTGCACTGACATGGCACGTACTGCACACGGGCCTCTAGAATTTCGCATCTATAGAAATGCGACCAACGCGGTCGGGATCGAAGCCGCGTTTTTCGGGTCAGCTCCCGAGCACCATAGCCACTGAGCTACCGCGGAGGCTCCGGGGTGATTTAGTAATGCCGTCAATAAACTTTAGTTTGTATGGCGAGGCTATGAACACAACTTGTTCGATAAAATTCCTGCGTTCAGGTTAGAGTTTAAGCCTCCACGTAGAAATAATGCCTACATGACAAAGCTCACGGAATGCTGAGCTGCTATTATGGACTTAATCTTGAGAAAGCATTGTAAACCCAGTAAAAAAAAAACAAGAAACAAACCTGTCGCATAATGGGACCTTGTTGTCTTGTAATGTTCTGTATTCTGTAGTATTGTGTTGTTTTTGTTGTGTTGTTGTTTGTTTTGTTGTTTGTCGTGTTGTTGTTTGTCGTGTTGTAGTTTGTCGTGTTGTTATTTGTCGTGTTGCTTGTCGTATTGTTGCTTGTCGTGCTGGGTAGTTTGTAGTAGTGTCATTTGCAGCAGTATGAAGCCCACAAAATCCTATTGTGTACTGTCTCTCACCCTCCTATCACCTTGCATTCAGTGCTGTTATGTCATGCATATTAAAACGGTAGCATTTAGGTTGTTCTCAGAAAAAAATTCCGGTTTCTCTGTCACAAAATTCCTCAGGCGGTCGAAAGAAGTCACATGACACTGCGACATCATCCCAACCTCATGTCCACTGTGCGTTGTACGCTACCTTCCCCCCATGGTACATGGCAATGAAAGGAATTCAAATAAATGCAATGCAATTCCCACTTTAACCTATCATGGGGCTACACATGAGCCTTAATGGAAGCTCAGGAAGAGCAACCTGGTTTCCGCAAGCCGCACTGGTGGCTGAGCCACATACCTAGGCACTGGCGCACTGCTCAAGCACTGCACCACTGTCCCAGCAGTGGTGCGACGACTCCCCACAACCTATGAATTCGATTGAGGGGGCTGTGACGTCATCAACACCTTGTGACCACCAGTCTCGACTTATCATAGAGCGCTGCCAGATTTGAAGATCTGAGGACCACTAAAACTTCCAAACTCTACAAAATTTTGGAAGTAGGCACACTCTAGAAACTGGATTATGGTGAATAAGTGGATCGGATTAGTACAATTACATATTATCCAATGACATTCTATAAGGTGACAACTCATGCATGCTATATAATGGCAATGGAATAGATTCCAGCCAGATGCTTGGTAGGAAAATCGCAAAAACGGGCTAAATGTTGACACCATTGCAGGCAACCTAAATGCTATTGCATTTTCTTCTATAACATTGTGATAAAGAAGGCCCTTAAATTTACGGGGAACTTTTCTCTTTGTGCACTGTTCTGCAGCAGACATATGGTTTAGTAAAACATGCAAAAGGCAGCCTCAGAACTGCCTTAGCACCGAAAGGACGACACGCATGGAAGGAGCTACTTAGCATTCGATGATTTATTTCATGATGATGGTTGCGCTGCCTTGAATTCATCTTGTGAGCCTGCATAGGACATAAGATTTGATAAGTAAATTCAGTTGCTGGGTACACACAATAACTATTGCTACAACACATGTACTAGTGCTAATAAAGTAAAACCACATTATAACGAGCACAGATATAGTGAGCTGACCGATAAAACGAAGACCACAGGAGAGCATCCAGGTCATCAAAACAGCCCACATCACCAGCCCATACGTCAAAGGTGCAAGTGAAATGCTGGCCCGCCTATTTCTTTAGCAAGGAATACAGATTCGTCACATATTGCCAACCCTTAAGTGCTTTATGCCTTACTGAAACACCGTGCACCAAAGGAACGGCCATCCGGCATCGTCTGCAAAAAAACCCTGTGCTGACTATCCTGCCATCTACATCGGCAAAACAGAGAATTTTCTTCAAAGGCTTCATCGACATAGCAACCATGTTTGGAGCTATGACTGAGAGCAAAGTGCAAAACACTTTTTGAAACGTAAACCACCAACATATGTGCCTGATCTGCACAAAATCACAAAGCCTGCCCCTCGCTGCCCCATGGTGAGGCACTGTTCACACAAAAACTCATCTCACAGGGCAGTCGCCCCTCTCTGGGGACGGGATGGGCCTTTTGGGGACATAGACACTGACTAAAGTGACTCGCACGATGAACCCCCAAATATAGTTCGCAAGTAGGTTAAAAAACAGCACGTCCCTTCTTCCAAATCCAGTCAGTCCTGAAGGAGCAGAAACGTCGGTTGCTCAAAAAAAGAAATCACTTGAGCTGCTCCAGAAATCAATACTGCGAGTGCTTCGAAGCCCAAATACCTTTCCATGTTGCAATATTTAAAGCACACACAAATGAACATGCTTGCATACCCCCAGGCAAAACATTACATGCCAACAAGATGCATACCTAAATTCACCCTAATGATTTCTAAAATGGGTTGAGGAACACCTCCGGCACCCCGTATCTTGGCATTCACTCCTTTCCGCCTCGCATGGAAGCAATAAAAAGGGTATGCGGTGCACAGGTCTTCAAAAAGATGGCTAAAACCAATTAAGATCGGCTTGTATAGTAAAAGTTGGCTAAAAGTAGTCGCAGTATATCCAGCTCCAATATTAAGTGCGTAAAGAAAAGGTGGTGGATGAGGTATGCATTGGCATAGATGCCTGAGGAACCCCACAGTGCACTCCAAGGACATAATAAAGGTTGGAAACTGCCAAAACCAGACAACACGAGAGGAAGCCAGGACAGAGCACCTGTTTTTCCTGACGATAACAACTGGGGCTCTGGAGGCCAGGGGGCTCTGCAGAAGCCAGTTGGGGAACCCCTGGTATGAACCGTACCTCATTAGCGCCGCAGATCAGCACACTTTTGTGCCAAGTATCGCACAAGCTGCTTGTGGCGTTTTTCAAGCTCCTCCTCGGGGCACCCTTTCTCCTTGGGGAAGTGAGCAAAGGCAGGTAAACAAAAAATATAGACCAAGTAAAGGACAAACCTCATTGTTGAAGACACATTCCGGCCTATGTGCATAATATTTATGGCAGCATTTAGCCTCTTTCTATATTTAGTAACAGTAGTGGCTGCATCATAAGAGAAAATGAACAGGTTTATATTTCGCACTTAGACTGACCAGGAATGTATGTGAAACAAAAGTGCAAAGCAGAGTACCTGTGATAAATTTGTTACACTCTAATAGGCAACAAAATTGAGCTTTAATATATAATGTTATGTACACCAGTGAACAAATGAAAAGCGAACACATTATCATGTAAATTTTAACTAATAGAAAAAGTTTATAGACGAGATGAAATAACAATTCCACGCATCACTTTATACCACAGAAGTAGGAATAAAGTGCACTATTATCTCATCAATTTTGATTGAAATCTTATCATTTCTCTGCTCAGGTCTCAGCACTCCTGTTTGTCATTGACACTGATTGTACTTTTGTGCTACATGTTTTATGTCTCGAATGTTCATCAACCTACAGCTGCGGAACAAAAACAAAGATAATCATAAGATGCTGGTGCCTCTACTCACAGGACATTTCTACCAACCTCATAGGTGAAAGAGGGGGATGCACCATCGTCTTGCCCTTTGCATTATCTTTATTGCTCTGCTTCCCAAAGACGTTGCGTTTGGAAGCACCTCTACACCCCACAAAGCAACAGCGAGGCGCTTGCAAAATGCAGCGTCTGTGGTCTGCATCATCAGTGCCGCCCACACGTCTGCACTCACCTGGACACCATTCCCGAGCTGCACCTGCAAATGGTTCAAATGACACCAAAAATTGAAAAGGGCAAAATAAATATTTGGTTAAACACTTCTGGTACTTAATTGTTTGATGTAATTTTAGAGAAGCCACAAGTACTGTTGAATGCCATACAATATCCAAAATTACAGGCTTAGATTGCTCGTTTAGCTTCATTTAAAATACTGAACAATCCACATTACATTCACCTTGCTAACGCTCTTGAGGGAGTTTAAACGAGGCCAGAGGATTAAAATGCATGAGTTATTCGGACGTTAAATTTTTTTTAAAATCATAGTTTGATCTACCTTACCTCAATATGTCATCGCACTATCTATCAAAAATATTATTCCACATTTCGTCGGGAAGCATAAGTTTGAGCACTAGCTACACGCATATCATACTGGATTACAAAAACAATTCAAACCTTCATGCCCCCCCATCAATACCACCACATTTTCAAATGTAATTCTTTCTGAAGTGTTCGCTACGCACCTTGCTCAATTACTGCTGCCCCCCACCCGCAGGAAAAATCAAGGCAGCTAAGCAAGGCTCTTAAATTTATAAAAAGCATTACTACAACTGCTCTTCACGCTTCCATACATACGCAGGCACCCTATACATAACATACCTCGCC
The DNA here is from genome assembly GCA_030143305.2 of Amblyomma americanum. Taxonomy (NCBI): domain Eukaryota; kingdom Metazoa; phylum Arthropoda; class Arachnida; order Ixodida; family Ixodidae; genus Amblyomma; species Amblyomma americanum. The sequence goes on from JARKHS020020497.1 coordinate 27,828, forward strand.
TTGCCTCCACGTCCTCAACCTACACCAGAAGGAACAAATCATCCACATGCCCAACTCACCAGCTAGAAAGTGGTCACACTCCCATGCCTCAAATGCACCTATCTCATTTAGGTGCATACCCCACCCACAGCAGCCATTTTTCTTCACTTACCCTATGGCCACCACTCACAAAGCATGCCCCTACATACTCCCCCCCCCCCCTACCACTCACACCCTAGAAGCCCCCAAAAATTAACAGAGGCCAACGCATACTCGCCGTACACCCAAACCCACACTCAAAGTCCCTCTGTACACTTCATACTACTAATAGATTGGTTGCAGATGCCACATTCACGCCACTGGCTTGCCTGTACTAATCTGCACCGAGTACTGGGTTACCACAGAACTTACAGCCCACAAGGCAGTACAAACAAAAGTGACATACACAGCCCTGAACTACCAACCTTTAATCAAAGTAATACAAAGGAAGAAACATCGCACACCAATTGCGCAGGTTCATGGTTTATAGGGTTTTAACGTCCCAAAGCGATTTAGGCTATGACGAACGCTGTAGTGGACAGCTCCAGGAAATTTTGACCACCTTGGGTTTTTCAATGCACACTGACATTGCACAGTACACAAGCCTCTAGTATTTCACCTGCATCAACATGCGACAGCCGCAACAGGGATCAAATCGAATTCTTTCGGGTCAGCAGCCGAGCATGATAAGCACTAAGCCACCACAACAACTCAATTGCGCATGTAACAAAGCATCTCATGAGCAAGGAAAGATGCTGTGCACACAAAATTTACAAGCAAGCAAAACGAATAACCAGACTGCAACAAATAGGCCTCATGATTGCAAAAAAACCTGTAAAAAAACCAAAAGCTAAGTTCTTTTACGTGAACAGCCAGTGAAGGTTTGCTGAGAAGATTGACTGGCTTTTGAAATAAGATGTACACTTATAGAAGCTCATACTCATGTTGCCATCGATATTTAAAGAACACAGAGGTATATTTAAAACAAGAAAGATCATTTAAAAGTTGCACAGTGCACTGCTAGATGCAAGGACTGGAAGTTCGAAAGGGACGATTCAAGTGCTTCAAGTGCTTGGCTTATGGTTTATGGGGGTTTAGCGTCCCAAAGCGACTCAGGCTATGAGGAACCCCATTGTGAAGGGCTCCGGAAATTTCGACTACCTGGTGTTTTTTAACGTGCACTGACATCGCACAGTACACGGGCCTTCAAAACCACCAGTTCAATACCATAACATACTGTGTGTGCAAGGTGAGCAATCGAAACAATGTTCCTTGTTTTAAGAATACTGTGCTGCCAAAGCATCGCGTGCAACATGACCACTTCAAAGCGTATCATATCTAAAAGGCAAGTCAATCTTGCTTTAGCAAAGCTTTACCAGCTCTTCAGGCAAAGAATTTAGCTTTTTTTACAGGTGCCTATTGGAATCATGAGGCCTTTTCGCAACCTCCATTGTTTTGCTAGCCTGCAACACTGTTGCTAGCCTGTTTTGCTGTTTTGCTAGCCTGCACATGCACTGTCCTTTGCTTATCGGGTGCCCTTGACATGCACAATTCACATGATTTGTTCCTCTGCATTACCTTGATTAAAGTTCAGTCATGAGTTCAGTGCTGTGTATGTCACTTCCTTCATCCTGTCTTGTGCCCTGACAGATCTTCATATGGATTCGTACCAACTAGCCCACCTTGCCATTCACCATTCTACAATACCATGCAGGAATATGGTCAACTGATTTTTCGGACTCTGTAAGAACTTCAAAAATGTCCGAAAATTCAAATTTCACTGAAAAAAAATCACTGATTGCCAATATGCCGTAGAAAGCAGTCAATTGTTTTCTGCACATTCTCAACGTCCTCACGACCAAATTTTGCCTCGTGTCATGTGCACAGATAACGGGTGGTGACAGCTTTCACAAGCTTGAGGTCTGTTCGATTCGCCTGCACACCCTGCACCAGTTTTGTAAAGTTCCTCCGCGGTGCCGCGATCGTGCCACGCCAGTTCCAGCAGTTCAAGTGAAGCTTGGCACTGGCTGCTTCCGAAATGAATGGTCGAGTGCAGTTCTGGTCGTTCGCTAGCCTTGGTGACGCCGCCAAACTGCAGCCACCAGCGTGGTGCCCGTATCAACGGCCGCCAACATCGCGAACCGCATGAAGAATTTTCTAACAGCACATTGCAGTGAAATGTTGCCCTGAATCAGCCTCGATGCAGTCTCGCAGCAGCAAAACGCACGTGTGAAATTTTACTGAACACGACTGAGGTGTGCGCGCGCAGACTTTCATGTTAAGCGATTGTTGAAACAACGTGCATCATGCTGCATGCACGTGTTTACTTTTTAGTTAACATAACTGGCCTCGAGTACTAATTTAACTTTATTAGTACAAAGGAAAGATGCCAGTAACGGGTCCGTCAAGAGAAGCAAGGTGCCGGCATGGGCCGCCATCCCCACCTCCGTCGCCACCTTCTCGTGTGGCCAATCACGTTCCATAAGAGTAGGCGGGCCCATGTGAGGCACTGTTCACATCGACGAGTGGAATAATTTGAGTATCTCCGCCGTTCATCACAAAGCGCTAGCAGTCGTCTGCTTCCATCGGGGTTGCAGCTGCACCATTTTGGCACCGACCTCCGAAGAGGTGCACAGTTTTCCTGAACTTTCCTGAGCTAGACCTGCAGGTCTACACTTTTTTGAAACGAATGGCGTCGTGCAGACAGCGCCATCTTGTTGCACCGCTGAAATGAATGGCGAAGTGCAGCACCGTGATAACAAGTTCACGTAGTGCAGGCGAATCGAACTGACCTTTGGCCTGGCTGTGCTGCCGGTCGTGGGCATGTCGCTGACAAACACACAGGTTGAAACAGTCTAGACACAAAAGCAATCATGCCACTGCTCAAACTGCGTGGCACCCACAGTACAAAGGCCCCAGAACAAGTACGAAAAGATGGTGAAATGATAAAAACCAACAAACATCCAAAACAAGTACACAATCGGATTTGGCCATCATAATTAGACCTAGTGATTAGAGCCAAAATCAGTAATATATCCGATGATATTCACTCTGCAGTGGTTTGCATATAATGACAGGAGTCTTGCCTGTCATTGAAACTAAGTTGTTTACAGTTTTAGGAAGAAAAGTCAGGTTTGCGGTGTTTTTCCGTGGGTGCACTGACCTCGCTTTGAAATGCACCATCGTTTTCTTCCGAACTCGCAGCCACCGTGAAGCTATACGCTTCCCATTAGCTTCCCTGCTACCTCTTCCCGCATTCGCAACGAAAAGCTAGGCACACATGAGTTCCACAAACTCTGACTACTGTTCAAGTTTGTGCGACGGGCGACGTTCAAAAGCACTGCGAATTCAAAAACATGCTGGCACAATGTGCTGACTCACAGAATTTCAGTCTCACAATTTAAAAGACTCCTTTTAAGTTTTTATTTCATTTTATTTGATCAAGTTCTCAGTGTCTCCTGCAGTTTGAATTAATGAGGTATTGCTGTACAAGTTGTATGGCAGCTTGGGCATTGGCAGAGAGTACGAAAGGTCCGAAAATTGGGCAATCAGTTGTGGTGCATTCGAAATTTCAGGTGCTCCTATATTTTGACTTTATGGTCCGTGTCCTGGTGCTGCGAAACAGTGCAAATAATCAAGCATGTCTGAAAAATAATGAGTCCGAGCTTTTGGTCAACTGTACTACATGCACCAAAATTCGTGCTTAGCTGATCAACCCCCTCTCCTGCTATATGCAACAAAAGTTCGGGGGCTGACCTATGTTTATTATACTTATACATGGGAGTATGTGGCAAAGAGCAAATGTGCACACTAACCTGACCATCTTCACCCGGGGTACCGAAGCCGCTTCCCACTACAGGTACTCCAAGAGCTGAGGAAATTAGTTGTTGATTCAATTAATGCTTTATAGCAGGTATTTTACAGCAACCAAACAAGCAAGCAGTACAAGCCCCATACATGACAGTCATCAACAGTCCTCTCATGGTCGCTTCTCCGTATTATGCTTACTTGTGTTGCTTTTATGATGCCAGCAATTTATAACTCTGATCGCCAATTCTGAATGGTTTAAGACAAGATTTCTTGTTCCTTAACAAGATCTGTTCTTAATATGTACCCTGCCTTCGTACCTTTACATGGGATTACACGGCTAAAACTGCTATTCACCTTCCTTTGTTAAAGCGATACACTAGCTTTCAAATAGGGTACATTGAGGTGCTCGTTTTTCCTGCCTCCTTTCCAAATCTAGGCAAAATTTCACCATTGTCACTAGCCCACACCCTGCCTCACAGCCCAAAAATTCTACAGTGCACTAAGTGCACTATGTAAAGTCTCATTCAGGATCTTGTTATCACATTATTTTTGCATCTGTACGAAAAGATTTATTAACTCTCTGAATATTCCCACCTGCAAATCAAAGTTTTCCCTTGCTACTCCTAGCATGCATATGCCACAGCTTCCTCCCACCTGCCAAGTTCCTTGCAACCTTTGCATTCAAAATACTCAACAGTACACAATACATCATTTCTGACGTAAAATTAGTTCCTGATCTAGCATCTTTGCAGACCTTTCTGACCACATCGTCATGGTTAATAGTTGTGAGTGCCAAGCTTTTCACATCTTATGCAGTCAGACGCGCTTAAAACTGCCATAGTTACACAGAATACCCATTTACTGAGAGGTGCACTCAAGGCTATTCTGAGCTTATCTCTTTACCTTGTGTAGCTACATGCTCCGAGCATTCTAAAGACACTTCAAATTTACTGTCCTGTGCAGCCGATTTCCCTATTATAAAAAATCCAGTACTGAAACTTTACATGAGTGCCAATGAAGGCCACAGGCCTACAAGGACAATTAGAGCAAGCTGGGCGAAAGCATCTCAAGTGGAAGGAGAAAGCCTGCTGCCCGCAGAGAGGCAGCATTAATATCAAGACTACTGCCGCTAAATGCTACATGCAGGATTCAGCTACTGAAACCGAGAATTCATTCAGGCACTCAAGGTGGTCTGTACCTGGAGCATCATTCAATACAAATGAAATGAAAACGTACTTTTAGAAACACGAGCAGCAGGCTTTTTTGGTGCAGCCCTTCCTAGCTGTTGGGCTGAAAAACAAACAAACAAAAGTAAACCCATGAGAACTTTAGAAGCAGCGACAGTCTGAAGTCTAGCTCATTGTCTACCTTAGCAGAACATGTAAAAAAATCCAGAGGGCTCTTAAGACTGCTCATATGCTGAAGGCAAAAACATTAGTGTGTCATCGTGAGCCGTTCAACCTTAGCACATATTGCGCACTGACAAATAAAAAAGGGGTGTTCCTTCCAACTGATTAGACAAACACCAATTCCACAAACGTCGAAGTGATTTCCTGTATGACGTGTAAGTACACGCACTCACTAAAGCTGCTGGGTTTTCTTGTGATGGGGCTTATATAATGTGCTCATGATTCTCAAACATGGTGAAATCCATCAAACATGGGGCCAATAACTTGGCTTGCAATGCATTTGTGGCCGTACACAATACAGCTTCTGTGGATCTTTTGTTCAGAATCAGTTCATACAATATGCACACAAACATGTGTTGGCAAAACAATTGTCAAAGGGCTTACCATCTGCAGGGGTGCCTACAACCATCGCTGGGTTGACCAGCAGATCTGAGGCCGCTGAAATTCCACAGCTTGCCATGGGTGTGGCTGTGGCCACTGGGTGAAAAGGAATGATTGAGTAGCACTTATTATAGCAAGATACCAAGGAAAGATTACCACTGATCCAAAAGTCACCTAACACAAACACCTGTTCCCACACATGTGCAAATAAATGATCCCCCCCACCTACACACCAAACTACCGTACTTACACAATTGTAAGTCGACCTATTTTGTAGCGATAACCACATGACGGTAGCATTTAGAGCCTTCAGGGTGGCGGCAGCACGTGACCATGGCGGCGCCTCCACGATCACCTGGCTGGTTACGTGATGCGGAGCAGCTGCTGGCGGCGCCGTGGCTGATGAAGTGGTGTGAAGCAGCTGCTGCTGCCAGCGGCGCGACACACCGGCGAAATCGAGCTGCAACAGCTGTGCGAATGCTCCGTGTCAATGGGGCCGAAGATGAAGAAAGGAACACTCGGCAAAACGGAGCGGCGAAAGACTGACTTTGCAATTCAACTGAGCAAGTTCCACTTGGCCATCTGTAACTATCGCGTCACTCAAGGTTTAACCAGAGCTAAACCACTGCCAATTTTTTTTATTTGAAAATGTAAAGTTGGGGGGTCTGCTTAGAATCAATACCAAAGCATGACACCATAAATAAAGGCGACAAACGAGATAATAGGGATACTACAGCATTGTTTAATTTTTTTCTGCACTGCTCCATCGCATTGCTTTTGATGCTGGCCTAGATTAGCTGCTGTGTCCATGCGTAGAACTGGCACCCCGTCTTTGTGCACGGCAGTAGGTGGCGGCTGTTGATAAGCAGCAAACCAGGACACCCCTCTCCACATGTGGCTGCAGATAGCGGAGGCAACATAATGCGCTATCGCGCTCTACTATTAAAGGAATAGCTCAAACATCCTCCAAGTTTTTCTTTTTTTAAACTGTGCACTCAATGCTCAAGGGTGTTGACATTTGGAAGGGCCACTGTTTCAATAGTGGCGGCACCGCCACTCGGAGCGACAGCGGGTGCCGGGGAGCGTCGGTAGCTAACGGAAGAGCCGACGCCACTCACGTGTAGTTTCGCTTTGGTTCTCATGCATCCAATGACTGCCGCCCACGTTTCACAAGTTTATAATGCAGTATTTCGTCGATCACTATTCGTGCTCTGAGTCCGATAAGCGTCCAGTGCTCGTTCACGGCTGCATTCAAGATGAATGTCATTCTTTACGCCTAAGAAACGAATAAATACGCGCGAGGCCGCGCGTTCGACATCTCGGAACGGGCGATACAGGTGTGGCGGGAGCATCGAGGCAAAATTTTCAGCTCTTCCACACAACATCATGGTGTGGCTGTTAGCGAAATGCGTGATTTTGCTAGACATTAGAACAACGTGCTGTGGGACCACAGCAGCAAATACGACGGCAGTGCTAGTGAGGACGATGGCACAAGTGTGGACGAGTAGTACAGTAACTAATACATTTTTGTTTTCGAATGTGCCCATGCGCGGCAGCCGACAGCAGCCGGATAGATAGTAAAACCGAAGCTTAAGCGACCTCAGTTTTCTTGCTGACATGCGATCGAAGGGGGTCGACATGCATTCCAGTTGACTTACAATCGTGTAAATACAGAAATTGCCAGCAAGAAAAAAAGAATAATTCACTAAATTTTCCTTGATATAGCAAAAATGCGTTAAGCCTGGTGCGATTCACTCCACTCATTATACATATTCATTTATTGATTTGTACAAAATACTCCTAAAGGCCCTCAATTTGAGGGTATTGCATGGGGGGGGGGGGGGCATACAGGCAAGTAATCAGAATAAATAAATAAGCCAAAAATTCAAGAAACTACAAACAAAAACAGATAAAAGCATATGGATCCTTGGAATAAAAATAAAAAAACGACATAATTAAACATTAAAACATAAATGGCAAGAAACAAACAATTACAGAGTAGTTAATACAAGTTATACAATTCTATCCACAACGGCATGAAAATAAAACAACGAGAATTATCAATAACAGAAATGAAAGACAAAAACCTAACGCACTGGTAAGTTAACAATGTACTAAAAGATGTTACGCAGAAGTAGTGGCAGATATTAGTTTATAACATTTCTCCGGATCAGTTGTGGTAGCAACATCTGAAGGGAGAGCGTTCCTGTTGGTTATAGTGCGTGGAATGTATGACTGTGCATGGTTAGATGTACGGCATGACAAGCGCTTAACTTTATACGGATGGTCGCGGCGGTCAAAGATTGAAGAAGGCAAAGAAAAAGTCATTATGAAGCGTTGAGTGATGATACATTTTATGAAAAAGAGATAAGCGTGCAACTTTACGACGGAGATATAGACCTTGCAGATCAGCGCGTTTTTCAAGGCTGTGATGCTGGAATGACGTGAACAGTCAGAGTAGATGAAACGAGCGGCGCGATTCTGAATTATTCGGTGTTATTTATTAAATATGCTTGATGGGAGTCCCAAATAGCCGAATCATATTCAATTTTAGGTCGAATAAGAGTGGTGTAAGCACGTAATCGGAAGTGAGAGGGAGCATGCTTTAAGTTATGTTTTAAGAGGCCTAATGACCGATTAGCAGATGCAAGAATAAGGTTAATGTGGTGTCTGAATGAACGTGAAGACCGAGGTATTTATACGTGATTACCAACTCGACTGGAGTGTTATTTAAAGAATACGCTGTTTGAAATCGAGACATTCGGTAAGTAGAAGACAAATTTTATTTTGGAAAGGTTAAGTTGCATAAGCCAAGTAGAGCACCATGCTGTTACTGTCTCGAGGTCGGATTGTAAGGCTAGGCAATCTTCGTTAGTATAAATTTTGCGATAAATTACACAATCGTCGGCAAAAAGCAGTTGGGAAGAAATGGAGTTAGGTAAATCGTTAATAAATAAAAAAAAGCAAGGGGCCAAACACTCTTCCTTGTGGGACGCCAGAATGTACTTGGCTGAGAGACGAATTATGGTTATTGGGACTGGTAAACTGAAACCTGGAACAGAGAAAATCTTTAACCCATGCAATAACGAGAGGGTGAATATTAAGAAGCGTTAATTTGGTTAATAACTAGTTATGAAGTACTCTGTCGAAAGCTTTGGAAAAATCAAGAAATATGGAGACGACTTGAATTTCAGCATCAACAGATTAATGAAGTTCGTGGATGAAACCAGCAAGTTGCATTTCCCACGAGTACCCTTTACGGAAGCCATGTTGGTATTTAAAGATGATGTGTTGTTCTAAAAAGTTAAAAACCTGCGAATGAATCACGTGTTCAATGAGTTTACAAATCATGCTAGTTAATGAAATTGGTCGATAATTGAGTGGTAAAGAAGGATCACCGGACTTGAAAATAGGCACAACCTTAGCTAGGCACCAGTCACGTGGAGCCAAACCAGATGAAAGGGATTGCGAAAAAATAGCGGACAAGATGCGATGGATATCTTCAGATGAGTTCTTGAGTACAGTCGCCAACCAATTTTTCGGACTCGAAGGGACCCGAAAAATGGTCCGAATAATCGAACAGTCCGAAATATCCGTGAAGTACAAAAAACTCACTTTATAGAGATGAAATCGGCTTTAAAATGTCACTGATTTTACCTTGCGGAAAATTTCTCTTGCTGGCGACGATTTGCGCCTGTATTTGCGCCAAAGTTGTCTTTCACTGTACACGCTAGACAGCAAGGTCACCGCAATTAGTTGGAATACTTCCCACGCTTCTTTGACGGGCCCGGCGGGACCATGTTATCCACAACACAAGTGTGCACCACACAGCTCGTCAAACACGCAAAGATAAGGCACTTTTCGTTGAAAGCGGCGGAACCACCGGACGCAATCATAAAACGGCAAACGAATGTAACTTCGTGATGACTGACCGCCATTCAGTCGACGCGGTCAGAGAAACCCAAGTGACGAAACGGCGAATGGCGAACGTGAGACCCGCCGCGGTGTCTCAGTAGTTAGGGCACTCGACTACTGATCAGGAGTACCCGGGTTGGAACCTGACCACAGTGGCGGCGTTTCGATGGAGGCACAACGCAAAGGTGCCGAAAGTATGTCAAGCCAATCCAACTGCAGCGCAAATCCACCTCAATCCAAGATGCCGCCTTTTGCGCCGGCGAAAAGCCGATAAGATGGCCGATTTTGTCCTGCAGGCGACTGAAATTAGTCCGAAACATCGAACTTTTGGACTTTTTAAGTCCGAAATACTAATCGCGAATATGTATGCGCTTCTCTGGGGTGACTGATGGTGGGTGCCTCATCGAGGTCTGAAATATCCTACAAATCCGAATTACCCGTCGGCTACTGTATTTTGTTAATAAAACCAAGGTGATCAGACGCTGACAGTCGTTTTAAGTTTCTTTAGTAAAGATAAGATACTAGTCTCACTAATAACTATTTCGGACATTGAGGTATTAGAATGATTCGTAGTAGCAGGGACTGAATAAACCTCTTCTCGAGTAAAGACTGAAGTGAATGCGTCGTTCAGAGCTTGTGCGCATTCAGCCACAGGAACACTGCCTCCTTCAGCATTGGTAAGTTATATTAGAATGATTCGAAGGGTTGATCGTCTGCCAGAACTTACGAGGGTTATTCTTTAACATTGATGGTAAATGGTGGGTGAAGAAATGGCAACGAGCAGATTCAAGCGCCGTAAGATAATCTTTATCACACTTTTATCTTTATCGCACAGTGCTCAACTGTGCTTCCACTGTCACTCTGTCTAACACACTTTAATTCAGTGCACATGCTACATATGTGTCATGGCACACAGCAATCAAATAGGCTCACCGTTTGCAAGACTACTGACAGCTGTAGCAGGGACAGCCGGCAAGTTTGATGCTGCTGTCTGCTGGCAGCTCATCGTGAGTGTGGCTGTGGCTGTTGGGTAAGGAAGAGGCATCAGAAGGGCACCCGCATTAACACAAAGCCACGGAGAGCTTGGCACTGAATAGTCACCTTAATTAAATGCCCCCAACTTCCTTACACACGCAGCTGATTCCTACCTTTCTACTCTTACACACCGCTAACTGCAAGCAAGCCTGACATAACAACAGGGTGTTAAGGGTCCAATGTTTAAGGGAATCACCAAAGGTGGCGTAGATTTGTAATAACGTAGTAATTAGCATCAACCCAAGCACAGCCATATGGCGAGAATGGAAAGCTATACAGCTTTTTTGAAACCTTGTAGCTGAAGAAAAATTCATCCCTGGCCCCAGGTTCAAACCTGGACCCGGAAGAATTTTTCTTCAACTACGAGGAGTCTGTGGAAGCCGTATAGCTCTGATTTGCAGCCATACGGCACTGCATGCTAATGAGCAAGTACAGTATGTTAAATCCGGTGCCAACCACTGTGCTTAGAAATTTCCAACCAGGCTTCCAGTGCTGCAAAAGCATCATGCAGTCCACATATTAAACACAAGGGCTAAGCACAAGTGTGGCAGCATACAGCAGTTAAGTAGGCTCACCGTGTGCAGGTGTGTCCCAAGCCATGGCTTCATTCATCACCAGGCTCGTCTCCACTGGCAGGTGGCAGCTCACTATATTAGTGGCAGCATCAACTAATTGAACAGAAACATATTTGCAGGGGGTAAGAGTAGCTCTTGCAAGGGCCTGTAGCCACGAAAGCTGCTCACGACTTTGCAAGGCACGTGCTATGACCTTTTAATACATTTTCTTTGACAGGCCACTGTCAGAGGTTGCCAAAAATCAAAAATCTTCAGAAGTGAGAATGATCTCTTTTTCTAAAACTACAGGGATGCAGAGCCACTGCTTCAGCAGGCACGAAAAGGAAACCTCCAGAGCATGAGCAGTAAACATCTGGCTATCAGATATATCCTTCGTGTGACAAGCAATAAAAGTGGTCATCGCCGCTACAGGCTCAATGAAAGATCATTTAAAGTCACCCTAAAGAGAAATACTAAGGCTAGACTAATCAATTTATGTATTGCATACATCTGTTCTTGTGCAAATATGTACATCAAGCCTCACGTACATAACTTGAGCACTTACCAGGTGTTACAGGCAAGACACAGTAATTTTTAAAAATAGGCTCTCTGGGTTAAAAATATGGCTTTTGCGGCATAGTATTCTCTGTGTTGGAGGACACCAGAGAATTTTAACATATCATTTTATGTAGTAGGCTGGTTAACTAACTTTTAATAATTAACTTTAAACTATTACAGTTAGGCACTTAGTTGCAATTAGAGGTTTGTAGCCGGTCATTAGTAATAGCCACATCAGCTTTCAGAATTTCAAAGACATGGTTGCGCTCGGTGCTCTGGCTCGACAAAATTTGGCTTCTTTGACTAGTTACGTGCACTGGAAAGGCTTCTTTGCCTGCATGCTTTCAAAAACGCATGTATTTTGGAACAATGTAGCCAAATTTTGTCGAGCCACTGCTTCGAGGGTAACTGCGTTTTTGAAAATCTAAAAGCTGCTATGGCTATTAGTAAGCACCAGCTACAAATCTCTAATTATAACTAGGCGCCTAACTCTTTTACTTAAAAAGTTCATTATTAAAATTTAGTTAACCACCAAGCTTACTACTTAAAACAATTAACTGGTTTTCTGGTGCCCTCCAACAATGGTAATACTATGCTGCAAAATCCATATTTTTAATCCAAAAAGCCTATTTTTGAATTACTTAGTCTTCCATATAACACCTGTTTATGATCATGCACTCAGGTTCCTGCTGGATATAGCTGGTGAAGCCAAGTCAAAGGAGGTCCTTTCCGTGCTGCAGCCACGTACTTTCTCGACCTTCTGCAGATCAAGCGCCGTTTCGGCACTGGATGGCATCTTGCGATCGTGACACTGTCCCCGCGTGAGGCAGCTGTCATCTGCAGTGCTTTTTGAAATCATACACACATCAAAGTTTTATTTCCTCTCATGTTGCATAACCTTGTTTGTTAGAAGATGAGCAACGGATTTATGTGAAACACTAATACGGAAGTCTGGACCTCAAGTAATACACGACCCAATCCAGAAGGCAATGCACATTCAAGATTTCATCAAGGTACGGAAATTGAACTCTGCTGCAAGGCATGCACACTTCAGACATAATATTAGAAATGAGACTTCCAGACTGTTTGGAGACATTGTGAATGCATCGACTTTGTAGTCAAGGCAGACGCGGCAACAAATTCGCGAAGTAGCACAGCACCAACTCTTAACACGCCTTGTCTACAGTCTCAGTATGCTATTTCTCCATTGACAGAATGCACACATGCAATCATGCCAGCAACTGATGCCAGTTTCAGGCTGCGCCAAACTCGACACCGTACTGGCTGTCACTTGAAGGCCACTGTCATACACAGCAACACCAGTGGCATGAGCTCTCGGAAGCATGCCTGCATGAAGCATGTCGTGCCTTACAAATTAAGGCACGACAACTACAGAATTCCCAAGTATAATAGAGAGAGACGGGCTAGTTGGTGGCTATTAATAGAGTGCATCTTGAAACCGCGCAAAAAAAAGAGAAGGGACGAGGAAGAAACCAGCTACGGAACACAGATGCTTTCATATTTAATCCCCAGTGTTCTCAAAAAACATACACAGGCAATAGAAAATAAGAAATGTGTCTCCCAGAAATCTTTCAAACAAAATGCTAAAGCTTATCTCCTTAGTTGTCTGAATGATTAAAACACTGCGCATACCGAAAGTTTTTAGGTGCCTGATGTTATCTGTGAAATTTTTATATCACATTATTTCTTCTCTGTATTAATATGTCTTTGGAAAAGTGTGCACTTCGTTCTTTTCTTTGTAGAACAGTCGTTCTGTATATATAAATATGTACGATGTCCGATTCCTTTGCTGCATGCTAGCAACTGGGTGCATGGGCCCCGCCAGGGAGAGCATATCTGCCTTTTGCCCCTGTATCCTAGACCTTGTCTTCTGAATTAATGCATATCCACCCAAACTCACCCATCCACCCACCCAACCACCCACCCATCCGTCCGTCCGTCCGTCCGTCCGTCCATCCATCCATCCATCCATCCATCCATCCATCCATCCATACATACATACATACATACATACATACATACATACATACATACATACATACATACATACATACATACATACATACATACATACATACATACATACATACATACATACATCCATCCATCCATCCATCCATCCATACATACATACATACATCCACCCATCCACCCATCCATCCACACACCCACCCGCCCACCCACCTACCCATCCATCCATCCATCCATCCATCCATCCATCCATCCATCCATCCATCCATCCATCCATCCATCCATCCATCCATCCATCCATCCATCCACCCATCCATCCATCCACCGACCCACCCACCCACCCATCCATCCATCCATCCATCCATCCATCCATCCATCCATCCATCCATCCATCCATCCATCCATCCATCCATACATACATACATACATACATACATACATACATACATACATACATACATACATACATACATACATACATACATACATACATACATACATACATACATACATACATACATACATACATACATACATACATACATACATACATACATACATACATACATACATACATACATACATACATACATACATCCATCCATCCATCCATCCATCCATACATACATACATACATCCACCCATCCACCCATCCATCCACACACCCACCCGCCCACCCACCTACCCATCCATCCATCCATCCATCCATCCATCCATCCATCCATCCATCCATCCATCCATCCATCCATCCATCCATCCATCCATCCACATCCATCCATCCATCCATCCATCCATCCATCCATCCATCCATCCATCCATCCATCCATCCATCCATCCATCCATCCATCCATCCATCCATCCATCCATCCATCTCGCGCTCAGTAGGGCTCAGAACAGTTTAGTTTGGTTTATAAGTGTTTAACATCCCAAAGCGACTCAGGTATGAGGGAAGCAATAGTGAAGGGTTCCGGAATCTGGGGTTCTTTAACGTGCACTTACATCCCACAGTACACGGGCCTCTAGAACTTCACTTCCGTCGAAATTCAACCGTCGCAGCCGAGATCGAACCCGCGTCTTTCGGGCCAGCAGAGTCGCAACATGCATTTGAGCAAGGAAACTTTCGCTAAAAGCACCTCAGTTGGTGGTGGAGTCACGGAGCATCTGCTCAAAAAGGATATTCTTTTCTTTTTTCTTACCTTTGCAACAGAACTTCCAGCCTTCGGAAGCGGCATCTCCGACTAGCCAGAGAGTTCTCATGAATTACTGTACTCGAGACGACGTAATAAGTGCATTTCTGATTGTCTTGCTCTGCCATTTGAGGGGCCACTCAAATCGGGTAATATTTCATTAGCAATTCTCTCAGCAAAGCAGCAACCTTGACGTGCAAGAAAAAATTTGTAATGTTCCCAAAAAGATAATCAATCAGGCTAGCATGTCTTATAAAGGATCATTCCGCCCATAGGACACACACATGTGGCAACACACGGCAGTCGAGGAGGTTCACCGTGCGCAGGCGTGCCCAGGGCCACGGCTTGCTCAGGCACCATGCCCGTTTCGCTTGGTCGGTGGAAGCTTGCAATGGCGGGGGCAGAGGCAGTGTCCACTGATTGACCAGAAACATTTATGTGGAGGGGTGAGAGTAGCTCTTGCAGAGGCCTGGAGCCACCAAAAGTGCTCACCGCCTTGCTAGTCGCTTGGTAGGACATAATCTTAATATTTCCTCTTTGGCAAGCCATGGCTATAGTGCCAAATGTTACCAACCTCCCTTAGACATCAAGAGGTGAGAATGAACTCAATTTTTGTGCAAGTCTATAGGCTATAGGACCAAAACAAAGATCACTTAAGCATAAATACCAACAGCACACTTTTCGTTACACCTGGCAAATTTGTGAATGAATGGCCTCAACAGCCAAAAGAGCAAGGACTTCAGCTACGCCTAAGCTGATGTTTGTACGTCATATCATGTTCTAATTCGTACTTGTAATACATGAAACATAAATAAGGGAAAACAACACAAAATGGACAGGACGGAGCACACAGCAAGATTACACTCCATCATATGCATATTTAGTTGTTCGTGCCATTTATGCTTAATGTCTTGAAAACATGAATTTGGATTGGATATGAAGGCCTCTGCTGCACAAGTGCATCCCTGCCAGTCTTGCCATTTTCACACAACTTGAAGTGCAGCTTTGCCCCATAATGACAAAGGTGTTCACAGGAAGCAAAACATTTTGAGGAAATATAGGTTTGAACACTCTAGGCTCCTAGGATCTAAGAAGCAATAACGAAGAATTGCACACCATGCAGCAGCAGCGGTGACAACAAAATAAGCAATGCTACAACACTGCCTTTTTCTAACACAGAACAACTGACAAGTGCAATGCACGTTCTGTTGAGTAAGCTTAGCTTCAGAAGGCTCAGTTCATTAGACCAAGTTTACTTCGTACTTGTCTCATTGCGTGTTCAAGCAGATGGGTTAAAGGACTGCATACATTACTGTAAAGCAGTCGTCTTACCGACTAATGCTTCGTTTCCCTGCGATTCTCGCAGCACATCAAAATTGGCCTCTTCAGCGACAGGTACCACTTCTGCTAACAAAGAACAGAATTATTGCAGGGTTACCACTGCATACAATCAAGCAGCAAAAGGTGCAAATTAAGTTGCTTCTGCCACTGGTAAAGTGGTTCAAGCTTTTGTTCTTATTGCCACATCATTTGGGGGGCATCTGCTACATGCAGATGCAGAGCAAGCTAGTAGGCTCTCTGGAGGTGATGCTATTGTTTGTTGTTAAGAGTGGTAGTGCAGCTCGAGAAGTAAATCTGCACACTGAACATGAAGTTGTTGCAGCCACTGTTCTTCATTTTAAAACTATAGTGGTATGTTCCATCTATCTTGAACCACATATAACACTAACACTTGAGGATGTGGATGCACTTTTAAAACAACTACCAGAGCCATATCTTTTGGTTGGAGATTTTAATGCTCCTTCGTCCTTTTGGGGAACTGAACAAACTGACAGCAGAGGTCACATTTTAAAATATGTGATACAATGCAATTATGTCTGTCTACTGAATCCAAAAAAGCCCACGTACTGTCCCCATGTATTGGAAAAACTAGCCCCTTAGATTTATCTTTTAGTTCACCATCAGTTTGTTACAGATTTTAAATGGGATATCCTGGACAACGTTTATGCAAGTAGCCATTTGCCGGTAATTATCAGCATACCATCCTCACCTTTAATCATCCCAAGCAAACCTCACTGTTGCCAGCTACACTTATCCGACTGGTCACTCTTTCAAGAAAAGGCCAGCCTGGATAAAATATTTTCCGATAACCTTGGCGTCGACGAACTCAAAGAAATAGTCACAACCTGTATCATAGCTGCTGCGCGCCTAGCAATTCTCTCAGTCTTCGGTGGCGTAAGACAAAACCACAAGGTTTGGTATACACAAGAATGTAGAGAAGCAAAGAAGGAACAAAATAAAGCCTGAAGATTTTTTCAACAATACCCAACACAGGAAAACCTTATCAATTTTAAAAAGGCGAGAGCAAGATCACGGCACATACGTCACAATGCTGACAAAACTTCCTGGAAGAACTATACCATGTGTTACAGGGAAGACCAAGTAATTTTCAAAAATAGGCTTTTTGGGGTAAAAATATGGCTTTTTCGGCATAGCTTACCACTGTTGGCGGAGACCAGAAAACCAGCGAATTGTGTTAAGTAGTTAAGCTGATTAACAATTTATAATTATTACATTTTTAACTATTAGAGTTAAGCGCCTGCTTGCAATCAGAGATTTGTAGCCGAGTCGATCGTAATAGACATTACAATTTAGAAAACGCAGTTTCCCTTGACGCTGTGGCTCGACAAAATTTGGCTTTTTTGACCATGTTTTCGAAAGCGCATGTATTTTGGCACGATGTAGCCAAGTTTTGTATTAGTTCCTTCTCTTAATGCAAACACACAAACCTTGCGTTTGGCGCATGATGGCCTTAGTTGCCTATGTTTCATTAAACCCAACACAACACAACATTGGGTAGCATACACATTTTGTGCATACTGTGTTACCTTAAAAATTACACACTGGTTTGCAAGTAGTAAATATATAACAAAAAAACAATCCCCTTGAAAGACATGCTATTGAGCTAATTTATAAAGCACAACCATGAAGATGTTTATGCAAACAACTGGCAAATGATAGTTCAAAAAACAACATAGTTTAACATACCAGCTCGGAATATTTTGATCAGCATCGCTTCCTGAAGCTGCCTGTTCAGTTTGACGACTGTGTCCATTTCCAGCTTCTGGCGCCGAAGTTTGTCCTCAAGAGATTTAACTTTGGCTTCCAGAAGCTGGACTTTGTCTTGCATGTGCTGGGCGTCCAGGGCAGCTTTCGGGAAGAGGAGCTCTTCCTCTACCGCTCGGTGGGCCAGACCAATGGCCTGCTTGTCTGCCTTTGCCTAAACCACAATCAGCCACATTTGATTTTTCACTCCATATAGAAACAGGAAATCGCAGTGTGCAGTGCATATTAGAATACCAAGAAGCATCACCTGAAATGTCCTTACGGAAGTCAAGCAGGTGCCTTTAGAGATCAACGTCCCTTTTCATCTACAGAGCATATCTCGTGCAGGTTAACACATGAAGGAAAGAAAGCTTATGAAAGGCCTTCACTATCCGAGCTGTATGCTAAAAAAATGCAAGAAGTCATGTGCTTTCACAAGGACTACTCGGAGCCTTTGGCCGATGGCACAGTCAATAGTAACGCTTGGTGCAGTGGCGTCATCTGCTGCACTGTCTGCTGTGCATGCTCAAGCATGCTGAGATGGCGGCCAAGTAAAGGGGGGAGCCTTTACATCCGGTTGAAAAAAATGCTACGTAACCGCCTCTCCTGAGTTCTGTCCTTCCTCTGCGGGTTAACGTGAATGTTTTGCCGAACTGTGTGAAACAGCTCTACCGAACATGCTAATGCAAAGCTACAAATGTCAGTTCATTTAATGCTGTCGAACGAAAAGAATACAAAATAATTTATGAGGTTTAAATTCCCAAAACATCTTGGGCTATGAGTGACGCTGTAGTGGAGGGTTACAGATAATTTCAACAACCTGGGGTTCTTTATCAAGCGCTGACATCGCATAGTGCATTGGCATCTAGCATTTCGATGCTCATCTCTTTCAGGGCCAGTCTCCGAGCATCATCAACACTTAAGCCACCGAGACAGCTTGCAGAGAATAGAAAAGCAGACTGTTGCAGGCAACCCTTTGTTGTTGGGGACCAAACAAGAATCTACCTAAAGCAACAAAGTGCATTCACTCAATTTTTGCTTGCAAGAATGCCGGCAATGTAGCCATGGCATGCACTTCTCATGCCTAATGTACACATAATGCGGTTACTACTTTCATTTCAAAGATTATCTGTACTGGAAGCAAAGAACAGGTAACATCTATTTTCAACAAACAGCTGCAACCGTAACTATACCCTGTTTGGATACTAGGAATTGTTGATCGTTGGGGCTGCATGTATGCTAAGAAAGCAGAGACTGGCACTCATCTTTGCATGCTCATGCTTGTAAAAAATAGCTTGGTTGCCATAAAGAGCTATCAGCGACTGTAATGTTCCACCCACCTAAATAATCTTGGAAATAAAAATAACCATGTAGTCACAAGCAAAACAAATCAAATCGAACTGCTCTCCAGGTACTGTCATTCGGCGCAAACATACCAAGACATTATCTCGGCAACAGCGGCCAACGGTTCGTGGAGTTGGCGTCAGTCCATGCTACTCTGTCGAGCGCTCGTGTTAAATTTCATTTTCTCCGTTCCGCAGCACACCACCCAGCGCTCTTGTCTACAGCATCATAACTACGCGTACGCACGGTCGCAAAATGTACTTATAATTTCAAAGGCTGCGGTGCTTGGGCTAACAGGGACGGCTTAGAGAGCAAACAGAGACGTTAATCGCAAATGACGATATTCCAACGAGCCCAATCCCAACCCCAAGCACTTCTTAGCAAAATGTGCACATCTGATGAGTATCCAGCCCTTCAAACACAGCTGGTGCAAAGGAGTCAGAAACAATTAAACATGCGATTTCGCAGATTCAACCACTGTCTACTGACAGCGACAACCAGCAGCTAACCTTTTTCGACGGCGCTTCGTTGTCCTGTCTGCGGGGCCGCTTGCAGCGGCTCCTTCGCCACTCGTGCATCTCTTCTTCTGTTTCTGAAATTTTTGCACATCAGGACAATCACTACATTGTTACCATGCAAAAGGCCAGTGCCAAGATCCAAACTCCTTACCTGTCATGTGAAGTATGCAGGCATTGTAATAACCGGGGCGGGTCGAATCATCCCCTTCCCAAAAGGCCTCATAAATTTTCGTTTTATCGTAATCAGATATATCTTTCGGCTTGAAGTTTTTCAAACAATCATGCCGCACAATATGTCTCTCATTCTCATTCTCATACCTTATTAAGACAAACATTGCGAGGACAAGCAAAACACGTGCGTTCAATCAACAGTCGCTTGCCCACACGTGTGCTCAGGCGTCGCAGCTGATCAAAACAGACACCGAGGTAGTCGTGCGTCGTGCAGTGCGGAGCACCAGTAGCTCGTTTCTAGTGAACGCCAACAGTCGTCGATTGAGGGCGCTGCTCACAGGAAGTGGGCTTAGCAGACCATATCGCCTAGCGCAGCCGCCGTTGTCGTGTGCAGCAGTAATTTCTTTGGTCCTAGTCATTTGTTTGGTGCGGGCGCCATCCGATTGTCGCATATTAAGAATATTCAAGGGAAAGCGGTCTTGTAATGGACGGCCATGTGCCATTACACTGCGCGTCGCATGGAATATTGCACTTTGTTTGATGTGAGGTACAAAATGTGAGTTAGTATGTAGATAATTATGGCCTGCACTAAAAATAAAGAAATAAAAGAAATCCGCGACCGCGTATTTTTACGAGGAAGGCGCCGCGCGAGCGGGCTTAAGCACACTCACCGTCGGCAGCGTCCCTAAGCGGCAGCCGCTGGCAGTCATTGCTCCCGATATAACTTCGGCGCTCTCGGTCGGCGCACTAGACAGTATATTCTATGCAGTGTACTCAAGACTTGCTCCTGCACTGACTAGGCATGGCCGATGTGCCCCGCTTGATGTAAACAATGTAGAGAGCACTTTAATTTTTAAAAATGGCAGAAGTAGCCAAGCGAAGTTTATCTTATAGGTGGCTAAAATCAAGACAAGAGTAAAATTTCACAAGTGATGGCTATGTGGCTTGAGCCACCGCCTGATTTAAGGGTTCAGTCTTATCCATCCATCATCCATCCAATGTTTTTGACGCGCTGGAAAAATAAGGTGGACAAGCATTGTGAAACGATCAGACGACGCTCAAATTATGCAGCTGAAAGTGAACTAATATTCATGAAAGAACAGCAACGTGTTGAGCGACTTGCTCACTACATATTTGATTTCGGCTGCCCATCACCGCCTCCGGCAGCTGACAAGCCAGAGGTTTCCTTCGTTGCACAAGCATTTAACGATTTCACCACCGTTCAATGCCCTCTGATTTTGAGCATAAATCTTCAAATGGAAGTGTATGTGTGGTCGGGACGTGTTCTGCCCAAAGACCGGTATAACTTCACCATGCAAACTTTGAGTGGCCTGGCTGCAGTGGTTGCGCTTCCTACGTGCGTTTGGCATAAAATATGCATGCGTACAGTACCCACAAGAAGAAAAAAATTACAGACTATTGATCCATTTGCTTCTTCGCAAATTCACTAAATGGCAATATGCCAGAAAACAAGTACAGCGGATTTGCAGGTAGGACTGCAAAATGAGTAAGTACGCAATGTACGTGGTTAGTGAAACAAACTGAGCAAACATTCTCGGACATTTGGCTTTTCGCGTGTCCAGCAATAGGGGCGTTTAAGCATGAGCCAATTAGTTGCTCGAACTTCGGGGATACGCGTGGCATCGATTACGCGATTTTCTTCTCTGTCATCGATGGCTGCAGCATGCAACCAACACCTTGATTATTCCATGTCTTTCCCTCCCCTCAACTCTTTTTTTCTTTTTTACTTGCACAATTGGCAGCATATATACTGATCACATTGGAGCCATTCAATCAAAAGATTCATGCAGTTCCCCTTTCGTGCTTAGCAAAACCACCCACCGCCCTATTCGAACGTCCATATGACGTCGTATACATGCCTCCAAACCGCGCATGGGGAAAATACTGCCTAACTTTTTCGCGCTGAATGACAGTTTCTTGGCTATCGTGAGGGGCCTAACACGTACGTGGCCGCGCTTTTTTTTAATGACAAAATTCACCTTCAATTGGCATAAACTGAAGAAAAGGTACGGACCAAATGTATACGTGCCGGGCAAATCGGTTGCACTCTTAGTTTATACAAATATTGAAACGTGTGCATATTTGAACGCTTTTTATTTTAGGAAGAACCAATGCAGGAAATACATGGAACATATTTTTAACCGAATGAAGAGGTGACGAACTGTCGGTGTAAACATCATATCGCGTGGTTCGGCCCGGGTTATTGAAAAGAGAACATTTGACAGAGGTCTTCCTGCATAGTTAACAATTTAATTGAAGTTAGAAAGAGCGCCAACAAAAACTGAAAAATACGTAGTTTCGGAACCTACTCAGTTCTTTAATCAGGTGTGACTGCAGGCGAGTTGCAGCCAGCTTGCCTTAATTTTAAGCCCTCGTTTATTCATCCGCCGGGTCACAGAAAGCAGACCGGATGTATAGAGGGGAAATGGTACCAAGGGAGCGGTTAACAATGCCCCGCGTCAGCTGAATGGACCATGACTCAAAGCCTTCTGCGCGGGTGCCACGCGGTGTCCAGCATATGGTACCAACGGTACCCTCCAGGTCAATCTTGTGGTCAGACGCCTCGCAGTATTCTGCCGCCCCGCTCTGTTCCCTGTTAATATGTTTGACATCCGCTTTGTTCTGCTTCATTCTTTTGGCGAAGTTTATGGTTTGGCCAGCGCATGTCGCCGAGCAGTTCAAGCAGGGGATCTTGTATACATATTTTCTAATGCATGGCATCTTCGGCTGGCCGTTTTCGAGTGCTCTAGAGCACTACTAACTTAATATATTAAATTATTGATTACTGTAGGTATACATACATCCTTGATGAATCGATACAAAGCTACAAAGTGAACGAAATATTTCAAATACGTGAGGAATTTCTGTACAGTACGCGCGGAAAGAAAGTAGAAAAAGAGCCTTTAAAAAAATCACAAAATTATCGCGGGATCGAACCCGTATCACCTATTTCTTAGCAGAGCACGGTACCGCTCGTCCACACCAGCACCGTTGAACTGAGTTTGTAAAACAAATATACAGTCAAGGAACTGCTGAGTTTTAGTTGTTTTTTTTAATTTCATCATATTCGCAACCACAAGTGCTACAGTGATCCTTGAGCATCCGTATATATATATATATATATATATATATATATATATATATATATATATATATATATATATATATATATATATATATATATATATATATATATATATATATGTATCTATATATATTTAAGTGCCAATCTCTTAGCTCACAGCAGTAATCACTGCGCTACACCAGGCAGCGTGGCAGCGTTCCCAAGGTACCTAGCGCATGCGTGTCTGAATTCTGGCCTTTCTTTTCTTTGGATGTTTTCGCGCAGGACATTGGTTTTATAGCTCTTCGAAGACATGCGGACCTACGCCTTTTATCTGCGTCTGCGTTTTGCCAGTTTGTGCGCGCCGCTTTCCTGACTTGCAACGATTCCAACATGCCACCAAAAAAAAGGTACCGCCGCTATCTGGAGCCGGGAGAACCTTGCCGGATTCCGAAGCAGACTGTGCACAATCAACGCATGAGGCAGGAACAGCAGCATCATGAAGACGACGGAAGCACTGATTCGTCTGAAAATGAAAGAGAAAGCGCATCAAACGGTACCTCCAGTGGTCCTCATGACCCAGCTCACCTGACCTCATCAGCAAATGTCACCTCATCACCGTCACAGAATGACCGTGATGAGTACTTTGACTGCGACGAGAGCTCTGAACAAAGTGAGGCAGAGGCCAGCAGCGCTGGTCTCGAAAACAACGAAGTGAAAGACTATTTTGAGAGATGCTCCACCGAAACATTGCTGAACTAAACATTAACGAAGGCACAGGCATTGCTGCTTATTTTAACCTATGTCGTGCATTCCGGGCTGTCGTGGACGCAAGTGGAGGGCCTGCTAATTCTGGTTAGCACACTCTGTGGCACTGAAGGTTTGCCGCAGAGCAAGTACATGTTTCGAAAACTGTGGAAAGACAGAATGGAGTCTGTGAATATGCATTTTTACTGTAGCACATGTCTGGCTTACTTTGGCGTAAAAAATGCCAACGGAAGCCCTTCAAGGTTTTACTTGCGCAACATGTGAGCGTTCCTTCAGCGTTCAAGAACTTGTAAGAAGAGGGAGCTTCTTCCTAATCTTCGACCTGAGGAGAGAGCTGTATGGCAGAATAATGCTTCATTCTGAACAACTCTACAGCAATTTGAAGGCACTTTCTTCGGCAGCCTAGGGGATCTATGGTGACATCACGCATGGTCGTATGTACAGGAGCATCAGGCGCCAGCTGGAGATGAAGTTATGCGACATCACAGTTTGTCTGAACACTGATGGGTCACCAGTTTTCAAGTCTAACAAGTCCAGTGTATGGCCCATTCAGCTTCTAATCAATGAGATGCCTTTCAACTTAAGATTTCAAGACGTCCTCATTGGAGCCTTATGGTTCGCCAAACGGCACCCACCAGCCCTGCTATTTATGAAAGCATTTGTTGACGCCTTCAACAAAGTTAGAGTTATCACCTGGAAGCACGCCGGGGAAACAATGGCATCAAAAGTGTATGCGACGTGCTGCTCTGTGGACTCGCCCGCAAGGGCAGCCTTGCTCACCATGAAGCAATTTAATGGCTTTTTTGGATGCCCTTGGTGCCTTGAAGAAGAGACTATTATAGATGGTAAGTGTATGGCACGTAATTTTTCTTCATTAAGGTGTAGCACTGCTAATCTAGAAGCAGTGGTTAGTAAAACTGTGTTGTTCAATGAGTATCTCTTGAGTGAAAATATTGATTACAGTATCAGCCTGAGAAATAGGATCATCGAAGCTCTGTGTAATTATAACTCCAGTGTACCTCTTATCCTAGTTCATATTATGAGGTTGATAGAAATTAAGACATCATGGAAAGGAAACAAGTAGTAAAGGTAGTAGTGTGTGAATGGAGCTAGCTGTAATGTTTGCTTCTGTCCAGTCGCACAGTACATACGTTCCAAATGTTAATTGTCTTTGCGTATGAAAGTTGTTCAAATAAGGATGTAATCCAAGTTGAACCTCGTTATAACGAAGTCAAATTTTAAGCGAAAATTCATTATATCTGATATTCATCTTGAAAATACACTTACAAATTCCAGCACAAAAAGTCTGCCAGTAAACCGAAGCAAGGGGCGCCCAAGATGGAAAGCACAAAATTACAAAAATGCACAATTTTTGAATATAAATTATGGTATAGACATGTGAAACCTAACCTTTCATTTCATGCTGGAGAGCAGAAGAAATAGCACGCAACTAGGGATTCTGGTCATGCGCACAAACATATTTATTTAAAAAGTGGCGTGACCTTTGTTTGGCTGCACTTCACGGTATTTGACAGGATAAAATTCTCGATGAAGTCAACAGAGTGCAGCGCGGTGTGTGAATGCATGGGCGATTCAAACATGATTCTTCCTGTGGGAAATTGAGACGATCTCAATTTTCTATTCCTTGAAGTTTTTTTCGGCTGCTTTCAGTCTTGTGAATACAAAAAAAACTACTTCGTTATGAACGATTGAGCATCAAGTTTTGAATTTTTCTTTCCGTTATACAGATAGAATTCCCATAGAAAAAATGCGTGGGTCAACCAAACCGATTTTTTTTCCTTTTTTCCGACAATTCGCTATATCTGTGTTCTTTCTAATGAGGTTTGACTGTATCTATTATCACGCTACTTGTTCAGCTGATTTTTTTTTCATTTCCACATACAGTCATGCACACACCTGTCTAGAGCGCTGAAATGGCGCACCATGGAATATAATCTAGTATTTCATATGCCCTACGGCTCGCACCAGGCCATATCATGAATAATGTTTAAATTATGTTGCTTTTGAAAGCTGTATCAGGTGTGCCAGCCAGTCGCCATTATCGTACATGCACTAAATGAAAGCGTGACGCCTGCGCTCAAGACATGTGTATGGATAACTGCGCAGTTTTGACTTTCCAAGGGAGAACGTATATGTTGTCTTTGTTTTAGTTTCGTGGATCATCGTGTCTTTTGTGCATGTGTAGTGGCTACTCATTGTCATGTGACCAGAACCTATAAATACCTGAAAATGAAGGCCTTAGCTTTTAATAGGGCCTTGATGCACTCTTTATGACAAAATTTGGATCTATGATGCTGCATAGCTTTTGCCAGCTGATTCAACACAAGAGTAGCCATAGTTTTTGGCGGAAGAATAATCTCAATTCTGTTTTCTCAGGGGTCCTTCGCTATGTTCCGGGCCGAACAACAGTGCCAGAACGCACACACACGGGCGTGCTTGAGGACATGCGTCAAGCTCACCTGCGCAAGGAGCCAGTGCACGGAATGAAGGGGCCATCGCCTCTTATTCAGTTGCAAGGCTTCAATCTTGTGTGGTTCATGCTGCCGGATGTCATGCACTGTGTCCTTGAAGGCGTCACAAAACAGCTGCTGGACCTGTGGCTCTCTGCAACTGGAGATGCCTGCTATATTGAACGGCGCATCAGGGACCCTGACAGCCGTATTCGAAAAATGAAGCCCCCAAGTTCATTTTGTCGGCTCTCACGGCTTGTCTCTGAACGAGCTCACTGGAAGGCCACTGAATGACTTTATTGGCTGTTGTATTTTTCACTGCCCTGTTTGACAGATGTACTACCATCTACATATCTCAATCACTTTAGTATGCTCTGCCAGGGAGTGTTCCTCCTCCTTCAAGCTTCTCTTAGTGATGCTGATTTGCAGGAAGCAGATGACCTCTTGTCGTCCTTTGTTAGCAGAGTGTATACACAATATGGGGCCTCCGCTGCAGCATTTAATGTGCATCAGCTGGTCCATCTTTCAAAAAGCGTTGAGATGAAGGGCCCACTTTGGGGCACATCTACGTTCCCTTTTGAGAATGGCAGCGGCCAGCTTGTTAAGTATGTAAAAGTAGCACAGGGAGTTCCACTCCAGGTTGCAGAACGCTATGTCATGAGGAACTGGTTAAGGACCGCAAAAAAATATGTCAGCCTGCCCACTTTTCTAGAGAGCAAGCTTAACAAAATAATGAACGCGCACCGCTTTGTGAAGTCGAGAGTCTGTATTCATGGAGCTGCACTGCTGGCTGCGCGACTAGACAGTACAGTGGAAGAAATGTTTATTAGAAAGTACGGGCAGGTACCAGGCATGACCCATTATTCACGCTTTCAGCTTAATAATTTAACCATTACTACCACTTCATACACCCGGGCCAGGAAGACTTTTTCTTCCTGTGTGAGAATGAGCGATGACATCTACTGTCTTGTGACTGATATATGCTCAGTATTACTGGATACAAGGAAGATAGTGTTAGTTTGTCAAGAGCTAATGACATCTGACAGCAACTTCAGAGGAGTGACTTACATGCACAAGTGCTACTGCCCTCCACAAGGGAGATATCTGCGCCTTTACTCAAGTGATGATGTTTCCGCCCAGTGTGTTTTTATTGATGGTGTTTATGTTAGCTTCATCTGATGTGCCAAACAATTAACAGAATAGATTAATCGCATCATAGTGTATACTCCAGAACTGAGCTCGAAGGAAACCTGTCAATTCTGATGTGGTCTCAGATGCTTTGAGAAGTTAGCATTTTCCAAGCATTCCACCTCAGAAATGCCGAGGACTACGCCATAGGGAAAGCTTCTGTTGTATCATCGGTAGGTATCCAGCAGCACTGGATACCAGACCCCCAAGCCTCTCACTTGAGTGGCGGATGCTCAAATCACTTGGCCACCGTTGTGGTAGTGGCTTAGAGCAAGCTTTTGCTGTGTACCTTTGTACTTTAGATTATACCCTAGTTCAGTTTCTTTTGCTGTTTTTTCTTTCTGGTTTTTTACTGAAAATTGTTGTTCTTGTTTGAAACACTTGAAAACTTTTCAATATGCTTTATGGCTAAGTGTGTTCAGTGTTCTTGAATTGCAAGTTTTCCTAGCTGCACTGCCATTTTGTGCTCTTGTTTCTAACCCTGCCGCTCTCGATATCATATGTGATGCAAAGGTTGAAAGAAACTTTAGTCAGTTGTTATGGCATGTTGTGCGCATGTAAAACCTTTGTTCGTAAAGTTTCGAGATTGATTTATTTCTTCTCTAGAAATGATTCCCCAAAACAAGTGTTGCTGTGTATGTGTAGCGCAATCTTTTGGGGAACCTGAGCTATTTATGTTAATTGCTGTGGCAGCCGCTAGATTGCACTGCATGTAGAAAAATACGTTGTACCTAGTCGTCTGCACATTCTATACTGTGAGTGAATGTGGAGATATGGACGTCCTCCTAGAAAACCATGTAAACATAAAATTCTGTGTGAAGCTTGGCAAGACAGCTACATAGACATATGAGCTCCTTCGTGACGCTTACGGCAAGGAGACATTATCGCAGGCGCGAGTTTTCAAGTGGCACAAGAGGTTTGTTTCAGGGAGAATGTCGGTGGAAGACGACACAAGGCAGGGGCGCCCTTCAACCTCCCGGAATAAAAACAACGTGGCTCGGATACGGAAAATCGTACCGCAAGACCGCACCATTACAGTCTTCATGCCATCAGATGCTCTCGACATTAGTAAGACAACATGCCACCAAATTTTGCCTGAGAACTTGGGGAAACGAAAGCTGAATGCCATACTTGTGCCGAACTCCCTCACACAGAACAAGAAGGACACACGGGCATCAGTGAGCGCTGATTTGCTTTCCGAGGCAGAGAAGGATGCTCCATTTGCCGACAGCTTCACTGCTGAAGACGAAAGATGGTGCTTTAAAAGCGATCTTCAAACAAAGAGGCAGAGCGCCGAATGGTAGTCCACAAGCTCTCCAGCGTCGGGAAAGGTGCGGCGTCAAAAGACCAATACAAAGACGCTGCTGATAGTTTTTTTCGATGCGAGCTAGAGGCGTCATACACCACGAGGTCGTCCCACAAGGGCAGACGGTGATTCGGGAGTTTTATATCCACATGCTCCAACGCATGCGTGATGCACTGCGACGCCGTCACCCTCACTTATGGGCATCTGGACAATGGAGCCTTCTCTACGATTACGCAACGCCCGTCACTGCTCTCAGCTTGACAAAACTTCTCGCCAAGCACAGCATTACTGTACGTCCCCATCTGCCGTACTCGCCTTACCTCTCCCCATGAGATTTTTTCCCGTTTCCTCATGTGAAGAGAGCACTAAAAGGTCGCTGGATGGAGAGCGTGCAGACCACTCAAGACGCCATGACAAAGGAGCTGACAGCCCTGCCATAAGAAGCGTTTTCCCACTGTTTTCGAGACCTCAAAAAGCGTTGGAATCTGTGTATAGACTCCAATGGAGACTACTTCGAAAGGGTGCGGCACAAATGATTTCAATGTTAAACGAATTTTTTTTTAATGGGCTCAGTCCCGGAACTTTATGTACAAAGGTTGTAGTTGGTGCTCATAGATTCTTGGAATGGACATTTATGTGTATACCATGTCTGTTAAATAGGTATGGCTCAAATGATTTCAATGTTAAACGAATTTTTTTTAATGGGCTCAGTCCCGGAACTTTATGTACAAAGGTTGTAATTGGTGCTCATACATTCTTGGAATGGACATTTATGTGTATACCATGTCTGTTAAATAAGTATGGCTCAGCTTCATCATAAAGGTCTTGGAAGAACCAACTGGTCCATCTTTCAAAAAGCATTGAGATGCAGGGCCCACTTTGGGGCACATCTACGTTCCCTTTTGAGAATGGCAGCGGCCAGCTTGTTAAGCATGTAAAAGTAGCACAGGGAGTTCCACTCCAGGTTGCAGAACGCTATGTCACGAGGAACTGGTTAAGGACCGCAAACAAATATGTCAGCCTGCCCACTTTTCTAGAGAGCAAGCTTAACAAGATAATGAACGCGCACAGCTTTGTGAAGTCGAGAGTCTGTATTCTTGGAGCTGCACTGCTGTCTGCGCGACTAGACAGTACAGTGGAAGAAATGTTTATTAGAAAGTACGGGCGGGTACCAGGCATGACCCATTATTCATGCTTTCAGCTTAATAATTTAACCATTACTACCACTTCATACACCCGGGCCAGGAACACTTTTTCTTCCTTTGTGAGAATGAGCGATGATATCTACTGCTTTGTGACTGATATATGCTCAGTATTACTGGTTACAAGGAAGATAGTGTTAGTTTGTCAAGAGCTAATGACATCTGACAGCAACTTCAGAGGAGTGACTTACATGCACAAGTGCTACTGCCCTCCACAAGGGAGAAATCGGCGCCTTTACTCAAGTGATGATGTTTCCGCCCAGTGTGTTTTGCTTGATGGTGTTTATGTTAGCTTCGTGTCTGATGTGCCAAACAATTACAGAATAGAATAATCGCATCGCAGTGTTTACTCCAGAACTGAGCTCAAAGGAAAGATGTCAATTCTGATGTGGTCTCAGATGCTTTGAGAAGTTAGCATTTTCCAAGCATTCCACCTCAAAAATGCCGAGGACTAGGCCATAGGAAAAACTTCCATTGTATCATCCGTGGGTATCCAGCAGCACTGGATACCAAACCCCCATGCCTCTCACTTGCGTGACGGATGCTCAAATCACTTGGCCACCGCTGTGGTAGTGGCTTAGAGGAAGCTTTTGCTGTGTACTTTTGTACTTTAGATTAGTCCCTAGTTCAGTTGATTTTGCTGTATTTGCTTTCTGTTGTGGCAACTTTACGAAGTTTTTTTTACTGAAAATTGCTGTTCTTGTTTGAAACACATGAAAACTGTTCCATATGCTTCATGGCTAAGTGTGTTCAGTGTTCTAGAATTGCAAGTTTTCTTAGCTGTACTTCCATTTTGTAATTTTCACATTTGTCTTTAGTCCTGCAGCTCTTGATATCATATGGGACGCAAAGGGTGAAAGAAACTCTAGTCAGTTGTGGCATGTTTTGTGCATGTAGTTGGTACTCACAGTATTGT
The DNA here is from genome assembly GCA_030143305.2 of Amblyomma americanum. Taxonomy (NCBI): domain Eukaryota; kingdom Metazoa; phylum Arthropoda; class Arachnida; order Ixodida; family Ixodidae; genus Amblyomma; species Amblyomma americanum. The sequence goes on from JARKHS020020497.1 coordinate 58,761, forward strand.
AATGTACATTGATGTGTGTACCATGTCTGTTAAGTAAGTATGGCTCAGCTTCATCATAAAGGTCTTGGAAGCACTTCTATGGTGTAGTGCTTTTGAAACCCAGAGGTTATGACGTTTGGTTGCTGCACGGGCAAAAAGGTTCACGAACTTAATGCGTGTTACTTACCCTTGCTCTTCAGCTCTTTTTGCTGCCACCCTCTGTGTGTTTTATACCTTTTGTAAATACATGTATTCCCTTAATGGAATGATAAAAATCGTTGAGCATGTTGAACATTGCATAGCTGTTAGTACTGTACTGTCTGGTAAGAAGCTGTTCTCATTACTTTTGCATTCTCTGCAAGTTTCAATTTATGCCCCTTAGAAATATCTCTTCGTTTCTGTGACTCAACTGAAATGAACATGAGCGCCCAATCAGCTGCATATTGTGCGCACCATTTTGTATTTCTCCTCACTTGCACAAAAATAACATTCCGTTGCTTGAAATGATCCCGATATCAAGCATGGGCTTACTGTATTCTTTACACGGCCTTTTTTGCTCAGTGTGCTGCGCTGTCCTAGTCTATATACCTGTGACACGAAGTAATTGAGGCCCTCTTCTTTTGCGGGGGCCTTACCTGCTTTATAATTTTGTCCTATATACAAAATAGGCTGTTCGATTTTGTGCTCTTTCTTATCATTTCCTTTTTTTTATGGTTTATCATTTCATTGTAGCATACCTTCATGCATTAGCTGCTGCAATATTTATGCATGATAAGTCTGTATTCAAACACGTACAAGCGCAGAAAAACACAAAGATACGAAGAAGGAGACTGAGACACCACGAGCGCTTACTTTCAACTGAAAACTTTATTGACAGAAACACACATTATATCGACCTTGCTGCATGACGTCATCTGACCGCGCTACCTACCTCAATTGGCCACACTCAGAAAATTAATCTCTTTGGCTGTCAGTGCAACAGATGGTGCGCTGACGCATGACACACCCGCTTTCCTAATCAGATCTGCTTCTAATATTTCTCTTACATCCTGGCATTTATGCTTGGCCACTATGTTGCACGTGCTGAAAAACGGTGTACATGGCTTTTTGTTCTTTTCAGCGCAGTCATAGCAATGTACAGACAGATTTCCGTCAGTGATGTCAGAGTGGTGCTCTCTGCTTCTGAAAGCTGGTGAAAATGACTAATCTGTTCCAAAAGCCTAAAGAGCCATGCACTATCAAACACCGTGATTCTTTTGTGGTATGTGCTTCAGGTGTGGTCTACGAAATTCCCCTTTCGTGTGGCTCTAGGTACATAGGTCAAACTGGCCGATGCCTAATTGAAAGACTACTTGAGCACAGGAGGAAAGTAGGCAATCACAGGGATGGAAATCTGTCTGTAAATTGCTGTGACTGCGCTGAAAAGAACAGAAAGCCATGTAAACTGTTCTTCAGCGCATGCTAGATTAGCCAAGCATAAATGGCAGGATGTAAGAGAAATAATAGAAGCAGATCTGATTAGGAAAGCGGGTGTGTCATGCGTCAGCGCACCATCTGTTGCACTGACAGCCAAAGAAATTAATTTTCTGAGTGTGGCCAATTGAGGTCGGTAGCGCGGTCAGATGACGTCATGCAGCAAGGTCAATATAATGAGTGTTTCTGTCAAGAAAGGTTTCAGTTGGAAGTAAGTGCTTGTGGTGTCTCAGTCTCCTTCTTCGTGTCTTTGTGTTTTTGTGCACTTGTACGTGTTTGCAATGCACCAACTCGCCCAACAGTCTGTGCTCCTGGTCTGTATTGAGTTTGAAATTTTTGTCTAGTTATAATCATTATGAAATCAATAAAAAGATGCAGATACTAATGTTAGTTGTACGTGCCATGCCTTAATTGTGTGGTGTGTCATATATGTTATATGGCATAGAATAAATTCACTTGAAGTGGTGAAAGGTTTCTGTGTGAGTTTTTTCCTTTGCTTAGTGTCAGAACATATAAGCCCAGTTGCTAATGAAAACATTACAGTAACTGTGAAAGTGGTGCCCCAACTCTGGCAGCGGTGCTGTTTAGAAAGCATTTCATGTTAGCTAGCTGCCTGTAATTGAAATTCCTAACATTTAATTACTTTTCCAGTAATTTCTTGAATACCACATTGTGTTTTTCTTTGCATATACGGCAAGCTGCAAGTTGTCTACAAGACCATTCTAAGCTCTAGTGCATTCATAAAAGCTCCCAAAGTGCATGGAAAAAAAGGGCATATACTTGTTCTACGAATAAGATAAAACTGTTGGTTGACTAGCTGGTATTGACATAGAGTGCAAAAATTATTTGTGCCATAATAGGCTAAAATATGCCGGCAAAAGGGAAAGACAAAGTTGCGCGCGCGGCTTGACTTAATTGCAGCTACGAACCATTAGAACACCTGTATTGCCTCCGAGCTGGCACACTCAGTTAAGGCAAAAGTACACAAAATGCTCTATCGCATTGAGAACGCTTTCAGCCGCATTGTAATGCATCCCGCGGCAATGGTTTTTCATGCATATGACACATACCCGTACGATAGTACACTTCAAGCTTTATGCACTGGCGAAGAGCGCGCTCGGCCGTTGATCGCCCCACTGCTGCGTGTAATATCTACTACAACCGAATTACGCCGCGCGCAGTTCGTCGGATGTGCGGCTACAATTAAACTACGAGCATATGAAGAGAGCATACCGATGACTTGCTGTGCAACAAGCACCGATATCGCGCTGCACCAAAACGCTGACAGTAAATATTCGAAATCTTCGGAGATAATGCATGTAGCTGCGGTGTAGCCTTCACGGAAAACGATCGAGGCTTGAAATAAGATCAGAACGTTTGCTGCGCGCGATCGACAACACTCACGCCCGATGATTTTGTATACGTATGCATGGACGTACCATTCGTGTTTCGAGACCTAGAGTATAGCGATAGCCGCATGCAAACAAAAATCGTGTGCAGTATGCACTTCTGTTGATAGTGGTGATACAGTGCCTTTTCTCAGTTTGCTTCAGCTCACTCCCGCGCTACAGAATATGTAGTGTCGATCTTGTTGTGGTTTCTCTCATCGATACACTCTGTTGAGAAAACAGCATCTGCTGCGATGACAGTCTCTTTTTTTTGTCGCTGAAAAGCCCGTTTGTTGCAACGACAAAATTATTTGTTGTCACTACACGAACTTCAACAACAGACACGTGAACAACAGAAGACTACAAGATAATTTTTGTCGTAACAAGACACTTTTTATCACGACAAAAAAACTTGTTTTTGACAACAAAAAAGTTTGTAGTAACGAAAAAAGATTTTGTTGCGACAACAAAAAAGTTTGTAGTAACGACAAGGCATTTTGTTGTGACAACAAAAATGTTTGTAGTAGCAAGACGTTTTGATGTGACAACAAAAATGTTTGTAGTAACGACAAGACGTTTTGTTGTGACAGCAAAAATGTTTGTTGTTACTACAAAATTTCTGTTTTCACTACAAAAATTCTTGTTGTATTTTCGATCGGTAAGTGGTGAAATAATTTCTTAATGGCGGAAGGGCATCAACTGCTGATACCTGAAAAGCACGACAAAACGCAAAAACGTGTCTCTGGAGCACAAAATTGCGTTTACAACGCGGGCAGAACCCTTCCCTCGATGCTCCCTCACGACCTCTAACTATAACCGACCACCTCCACGCCTGCGACAAAAGTGAAAAAAAACGAACCGGGCAATTACTCTGGCCTCTTTATTCCTCACCTCCCAACTCCAATATCTATCACCTCCGGCATTCACTCCCTCTAGCCTCTTAATTACCACTTACATCTGCGCAATATGCTGCCTGCTGTCATAGCCACAGAGGGTTAAAACTACATTTTTCCAAAACCTCAAATTTAAAGGTAAATTGTATTTTAAAATTAACTTGTTGCAGAGATAGACCTATTTCTGGTAATCCTAGCATTGAAGGAGTGTCGGCCAATCCAGTCAGACGTGGCTGCGCGCTGGCATGGGACATCACCCGTGTGGCTGCACATCGCATGCGACCTTACACATCATGTCACATGTGAGGTCGATCAAGACAAGACATTTTGTACAGCGTCAATTCGAAGTGGGGTTTTCGAGACAGACCACCACATTAACGGCGTCCTGTATATCAGCCACTTCACCGATCCCAAAGTGATACGTTTAAAGGAACTAAAGGAAGCGCCATTTGGTCAGGTTAAGTAACAAGTGGTCACATATGCCTTGCAAGCACGAAGTGCTGTGTATAAGCTTTGGTTTACGTAAAGTTAGAATGCTGTTTCTGTCTGCGGCAGGTGTGAATTCTTGCAGCTTGGTTAGCTTTCAGAATGTGAATATAGAACGCTGGACTAGAAACAATCGTGCTTGATAGAGACAATGATATAATAAAGCTGGCTCAGCATTGCACCTAATGTCGGATTAACGAAATTCATCGAACAAATCAATGGAGGTGAAGAAAGCCGCCAAATGATTTCATTAATATTCACATGAAGATTTTTTCAAAAGTCGGCAAGACATAGCAAAAGTTTAGAAACTATTATATGCTCAGCGATAATTCGAAACGCCAGGAGATTTCCTGGCTACTGCTGATAAGAAAAATCTGCAGAGATTGTTTACATCCCATTCATTGCGAGAGCACGGATTTGTGCTACGTAGAAGAACGACACTGAAGGGGCAGTGCCGCGGGACGGAGCGAATAGAAGTTGACGAAGACAACGCTCTGCAATGTAGAGAGGAAGAGTGCGAGAGAATTTAATACGGGACATGTTCGGCTGCGGCGATAACCTCAGTTGTAGCATCAAAGGCTGCAACATAAGACGTTTATGACAGAACAGACTTTCTGCAGGACTGGTTTCAGGTGTTGAGGCGGTGTCTATGTTTGCCGCCGTTTTAGTTGTGTTACCTTCTGTCAAGCTTGTGCTGCACAGCCGCTTGCTGAGTGCTTAGTAAATAATCTGTATATAGCCCCTTTCTATTCATGCATAACCTCGTGCAGTAAGTGCCATGCTGAAAAAAAAAAGCGGTGATCGATAGTCTTGTGCAGTGGCCTTTGTTCGCGTCTCGGCATGCTCGACTCCCATTCTTTGATAATTTTTATTTCCTTTTCTTCCTCTTTTTTGTATGCTTGGGACGGAGTGGACACACATGGGCAAGAAACGGTCTTTCTAGGCTCGGGACTTCTGAATTTGTGCTTTCGCAATTATACATGCCGATATATTAATTTCAGACAGCCGAAAGGAGAACTCAAAGTTAGCATTTGTAGAAATCCGCGTACCGGGCATGACTACGACTTGATGTGAGAACGTATCTATAGCGTCAATGATTAGGAGCTACATTTTTAGGCCAAAGTCATAACTAACTTCACTTCACTTCACTTTATTTCCTTAAAGACCCTCGTGTGAGGGTATTACATAAGGGGTGGGACACATATAGATTAACAACAGAAAAAGTACACAATACTTGAACGAGTTATACAAAGAAAAATGATTATCGTGATGCAAGCAAACGCGTAATTTGGTTAAGAAACATAGTTTGGCATGTGATGGCAGCAAGTTCATGGGGAAGGCCGTTCCAGTCGCTAGCAGTCCGGGGAAAGAATGATGAAGAAAAAGTTGTGCGTGCTCGTGGCCGAGATACCTGCTGCTGATGTCCGGTGCGAAGAGAAAAGCGCGGTGGGGGAGGGCAGATATAGGGTTCCTGTGATAGCTCGGAATAAAAGAATTTATGAAATAGGGATAAACTAGCAATGTGGCGACGAAGTGCAAGAGTAGGTAGATTGGACTGCGTTTTCAGAGCTGATATGCTGATATCAAAAGAGTATGAGGAATGAATGAATCTAGTTGCCCTATTTTGAACTGATTCAAGTGAGTTAGTAAGGTATACTTGTTTCGGAGACCAGATGGGCGATGCGAATTCTAATTTTGATCGAATTAGTGATTTGTATGCGAGTAGCTTAACATGCTGGGGGGCAGTAGTGGAGATGACGCTTTAAGAAGCCAAGCGTTTTGTTAGCAGATGAAATAATGTTCGCGATATGGCTATTCCACGTGAGGTCATGACTAAGATGAACACCGAGATATTTATATGATTGGACAGGGTCGATAGGAACGTTAGAGATAGAGTAGGGGAACAGGAGAGGATTACTGCGACGGTTGAAAGATATATACTTGCATTTGTTTATATTAAGTGTCATTAGCCAGTCGTTGCACCAGTTTTGTACCAGATTTAGGTTATCTTGTAGGGATTGCTGGTTAACGGAGTCAGTAACTGTTTTGTAAATAACGCAGTCGTCGGCAAACATCCGAATATGGCAATCTAATTTCTGAGGTAGGTCGTTAATATAAATTAGAAACAAAAGAGGCCCTAGGACGGATCCTTGGGGCACCCCTGAGGAAACTGGTAATAAGTTAGACATTTGATTATTAATGACGACTGATTGGGAACGGTGAGTCAAAAATTCTTTTATCCATGCTAGTATGTCAGGATGCAAGCTTAGGCAGGAAAGTTTCAGAAATAGGCGGTTGTGGCGTACCTTGTCAAAAGCCTTAGCAAAGTCGAGGAAGATTGCGTCGGTTTGGAGGTTAGCGTCAAGGTTGGCATGCAGGTCATGAACGAAGATAGCTAATTGCGTTTCACAGGAGTATCCTTTACGAAATCCGTGTTGTGATGAATGGAAGAAATTATTTGAGTCCAGAAACTGCATTGTTAAAGAGTAAATGACGTGTTCCATGAGCTTGCAGGGTATGCTGGTTAGTGATATTGGGCGGTAGTTAAGTGGCGAATCTTTTTTACCCGACTTGTGGACTGGAACGACCTTCCCCACTTTCCAGTCGTGGGGTATGATACCCGTTGAAATGGACTGCGCGAACAGTAAGCATAAGAACTTGGTAGATGCATGGCGAGTGTTCTTTAGGACTTTTGTGTTAATTCCATCAATGCCGGTGGATGAAGAAAATTTTAATTTATCTATTAGAAGGGATATGCCGGCTTCTGCGAACGTAACGGTTGGCATTGCAGTTGTGGGGTCATTGGTTGTCATGAGGGGTGGTGGTTCTTGTTCTTTAGTGAATACAGATGCGAAGGCAGAATTAAATATGTTAGCGCACTCAAAGTCCGAAATAACACGTCCAGAATTGTCAGTCAGGGTAACAACGCGCGGAGATTGGGGGCTTAGAAGCTGCCAGAATTTAGTCGGGTCATTTGTAAGTATATCTGGCAAGTCGATATGATAAAAGGAACGTTTAGCGTTTTTTAGTGCGACCAAATACGCCTTTTCAGCACCGTAATATTTTTCCCATGCGCAGTCTGCTCTGCACAGTTTGGCACTTCTGAAGAGGCGTTTCTTTTTATTTTCTAATCTTCCAAGAGTCTTGGTGAACCATGGTTTCTGGTGGTTAGCGCGGAAGCTGCATTTGGGGATATATTTTTTAGTCAATTCATTCATTTTGTGTTTAAACACTTACCAGTTTGTGTGGATGTCTTGTTCGTCAAATGAATCCTGATAAGACGGAAAAAAGGCCTCCAATTCCGTGTTGAAGGCCTCATAGTTTCCTTTGTTGTAAAGAGAAATTGTTTTTTGGGAAGTTTCTTTTGTCATTGGAGAGAAGTTAAAGCATGCATGAATAACTTTATGATCGCTGATTTCACGGAGGTAAGTGATAGCGTTGAGGCTGTCGGGGTAGCTAGATAGTATGAGGTCAACCTTAATGAGCTTCCGAATACAGTTTATCGCTGGAATTCTTCTAGCTCCCACATTCAGCAGACTGAATCTAAACCTTGCGGAATTCGTTTGACAGTGCCAAAAAGAAAGCAGAAACTTTGCAACCAACAGCGCAGAGAGGGATTGTAAGATAACTAGCTTACGGCTGCGGGTCGAAACAGTGCTGGACACACTTTTATTCTGTTTTCTTGAATAAATAAAAAAATTGAATTTGAATTTAACCGACGCCGCCACAAATTGGCATTCTTTGTTTCCGTACGCTTCATACCACTGACCCAGAGCCATGGCCTCCCGCGCTATGATAAGGGCTTGCTGGTAGGAGTTACCTATATCGTCGTCATCGTCATCTTTAATCGGTTCGATCTCCGGTTCGGAGGGGTCGTGCAGAGAAAGCATACGAGTGATTAACATTAAATTAAGAGACGTCTTGGTCACCCACAGCAGCTTTTAAGTAGCCGTAAAAAAAAAGGTGAGAGGCCGACCATTTTTTGGGTGATGTGCATACTTTCAGTAGTTTTAAGAGCGTTAGCTCTTACTCAACACGTTTCTCGATATCTTGGCGTCTGCTACCACCTACTTTCAGTGCGCAATTTTCTAAGTCCGAGGAATTCAAGATGGCAGCCTCCATAGTCAATCGATATTGCAACCCATTCGGTGATTGACAGGTATTGTCCTGAGTATATCGAATTGGTTATTGATTGGTGACGTCACGTATAAATGCAAATTGTCAAATTCGTATTTTTATTAGTGTACCTCACTTTCATCACAATCATATCAATTCTAGTACACCACACAGCTAACGCTCGTTACATCAACGTCTTCCAGACGGTGACGCCATCTTTTCTGACCGATGAAAACTCAACTTCGGACGAAGAATGCGAGTGCACGCCGCGTTAGCTGCGACCCGACTTTTTTTTTCTTGCACACCAGTGAAGGAAGTGAGTAGGGCCGCCATACAGTCACAGTCTGTTCCCCTTAAGCACGCTGGGTGAAAAAAAGAAAAAAAAGAAACATGAAGGCAAAGGGGGCCCCCCACGAGAAGCTGGGCGTGAGGGGAGGACGCACAAAGGGGGCAATGCGCGAAGCTTATCGGAGTCCCTGTCCCAAATCAGTGAGAAAGAATGTAAAAAAAGGAAGAAGAGCTCAACATTATGCGGCGCATGGTAGCCGCTTTTTTAACTAGCGGCACAGGAACCAGAATCCTGGCCATGCGGAAATCAAAGCTAATCAATAAGCGGAAAAAGAAACAATGAACTTCAATATAGAATCGCTACATTAGGCATGCTCTAAATATGGTGAAAAGGAAAAAAAGATAGGCAAAACGCTGCTGTGTGCGCTGATAGACCAAGAGGAATTGGCCATTAGCAAAATCGATAACATAGTTAATGTAGCCGACGAGTTGTGCTCAGAACTGCACAGTAGCCGAAGTAATCAGAACGTTAATTTGAAAGGTAGTTGTGTACAGAAATGAGAAACTCCTCTAGTAACGAAATAAGGAAAGCCTTAAGAGCAATGAAAAAAGGAATAGAGGCTTCTGAGGATCAAAGAACCGCAGGTATATTAAAGGATGGTGAGAGCATTGCGCTAAACAAACCAGCCATCCTGTATATGCAATGCATTACGCCCTCTGGCTTTTAAGAAGCCTTAAAGATGCCGCACTATAAACATGGGACGAGCCTGAAAAACAAATAATGGAACTCTGGAAAGAAAATATATCACCATTGAACCTACCGACATCGCGCGTGCACACAGGCTTGGACGCTATCAAAGTAACAAAAATCCACCTATAATCTTAGCGTTCGCTCACTTCAAAACTAAGAAATTTCTCATGTCGCGTGCCAAAAACATCAAAGGCTCTTCATATGCAATATCTGCAGATAATTCATCTAGAACCCAACTAGTCCTCAAACTCCTGCTTGATTTCGCCAAATCCGAAAAGAAAACTTACAAATTAATATATAACAAACTTATTGTAGATAATATCGCATACGTTTATGACGACGTTTTACAGACTGTCGCTCCCTGTCAGACTGTTGCTCCACATCAGCCGTAGCCTGAGGCCGCATCGCGCTATAAATCCCATTCTTAATATGTACCTTTCATTTACACAAACATAAGAATCATTTTAGCAAAATCAGATTCATTGCACAGCCTAATCTACGCCACCGAAAGTAAAATAGTGGTACTAACATAAACTTGGCTGTATCCTTCCGTTTCTAGCTCTGGATTATCTGCCGGTTTCCCTAATTATAATATCTTTTGCTATGATCGCAAGAACAGGCGAGGCGGTGCCATCCTAACTGCCGTCCATCAAAGCTTGCTCTGCCACCCCATAAACGACGCCGCATGTTTGTAAATTCACGTTTGTTGGTCCCAAATCATTTAACCCGTCCGTTATTATCTGCTCCTTTTACAGGCCTCGTGACGAAGACGCCTCGTTTGTCATGCACTTACACGATCCGCTCCAGTACATAACCCCCTCATATCCGCGCTAATCTTTTGTTCGTATTTACGCGACTTTAATTTCCCCTCTCTTATCGTGGAATGACCTTGCAACAACATTAAACAAGCATACTATCGAGAGCAATTTTTTGAACTTGTGCCTCACATTTGGTCTGTCTCAGTTCGTCAGCAACCCGACAAGGCAGGATAATCATTATTCTAGCGTTCTCGATCTCGTACTCGCTACTCACCCTGACAGCATTTCACCGCTTACGCGCCCATCAGGCTTGAGTAAACCCTCTGTAATCTACGGCACCTATCAGATCCGATCTGCAAGGAATTCTAATGACGAGCCCGCATGAGAAATTATCAAGCTGCAGCAAAGAACTTCCTTTTTCACGAAACACAAGCATAAAAAGACTTCTTGTCATCCATGTTACCTGTAATGCTTCACATCAACCCCAGGTGATTTTTGAAGGCCATAAACCCAAAAGCAAACCCGCCAATATCACAGTGCGACGACCGTGGTTCACCTATTCCGGACATTGACGCGGCCGAAGCATTAAATTATACATTTTCCTCCAATTTTACCCACGTACCTGTAGGTCACATACCTGACTATCCTTATTTTGATTGTCCTCCTATACCGGACATATGTTTTGACCCCAACGGAATAATCACGGTTAATCGATTCCACGAAACTAACTTCATCTGCTGGATGGATGAATTCAATGCAAATTTATCAAGAATACTAAAAACTTTGTAGCAGTTGTTCTTTGTCACATCTTCCAACAATCACTTGAGTCCGGCATTGTACCTCACGACTGGAAAGTGGGAAAAATCATCGCAGTGCACAAGAAAGGCCCTCCATCGCCTAGTAAGAACTACCGTCCCATCTCCCTCACTAGCTTTCCCCCTAAATAAAAAAGCACGTAATTTACTCACACATCATGACCTTCGTGCAAGCTGTTAACTTTTTTCACTATTCTCAGGACGGATTCGTGAAACATTTATCCTGCTCTACCCAACTGGCTGTCTTTACTCGTGACATCATTTCTAGTAGGGACCCTAACACACCCGTGAAACCTCTTTTCTTACATTCTGAAACAGCTTTTGACAGTTTCACATCAGCGCGTCTTAATTTAACTTTAACGCCTAAACCTGAACCCACTAGTATATGATTGGCTCAGCAATTTTTGGACTAATTGCCAACAGTTCGTATGGGCTAACAATCATGCATCTACCATCTCACCTGTTACCCCAGGCGTGCCACAAGGCATGGTTTTAGGGCCTCTATTATTCTTAATTTACCTTAACGACCTTACAAGTAATCGGTCTTCCAGCATTCGCTTGCTCGCCGACGACTGCGTCATTTACCGGAGCGTCGCTAATAACAGAGACACCATCTGCAATGCGACATGAAACTTGTGGAAGAGTGTTGCGCAAACTAACTAATGTCCTTAACCGGTAATGAAACAACTCTACTATCATTTCATCGTCGTCAATCGTATCCTGCTCTAAACTACACCCTTCGTGGTTCTGCGATAACACACGCAACTTCATATAAATAATTATGAATCAGCCTAACACAGGATTTCTCTTGGACCATCCACACAATGAACACGACCAACGAAGCTGACCGTGTTCTTGAATATCTGAAACCTAACTTGCCTTCAGCACTTGCTTCCGTAAAATCGTCCGCCAATTTAAGTCTTGTCCATCCTAAACTTGAATAATCATTATCAATCTGGGACCCCAAGCAAATTAACCTAGTCAAAACCCTTGAGTCTGTCCAGAGCCGCGCAATAAGATTCGCATATTTCGATTATTCATATCACACGAGCGCAACAGCATGAAAAGAGAAGCTAACCTGCCTTGCCTTGATTCCCTTCGGAAAATAACCAGACTGCCTTTTCCACAGGTTTAATCATTCAACTTTGCGTCATTCCGTTATCACCCCTGCACACCAATTATCACTTGGCATCAGTCATCCGAACAGTGTTCATATGCCTCGCGCATCAACTTCTGCGCATCTGAAATCATTTTTCGCCCAGACCGCTAGAAACTGGAACAACCTGCCCACTGAAGTTTTTATGCGTCATGGCCTGGAATCCTTCAGATCAGTCGTCACTGACCGAATTAAATTATATGTAAGCCCACCCATCATCTAATGGCCCTAGGGAGCCTTTCAGGTACTAATAAATATGTAAATAAATAACACGTCTAAGTGCATATAAATAGGGATATATCAAGGTTTTGAAAAATCAACTTAATTTTCTCTGCCGACAAGCTATATACTAAAGTAATCAATAATAAAGTCAAGGTAACTTCACTAAACCAGACGACCATGCAGGCGTTCGTAAAATCTACTTGACCACAGGCCATAAGCGCACTGTGAATTAGACGATATTCAAACGCGGAGGCCGTAACCACGCCAACTTCTATAAGGGAAAAACGAAGCGCAAGACAAGAGAAGGACTGAGAAAGGCGGACGCACAGCGTTATGCGAGTCCGTGTTTTTCAGTCCTTGTCTTTTTTGCGCTAGGTTACTTTTTGCGGAATCGTGAACAAGCCCAAGCATCTAACCTATATTGAGCCCTAATTGTTCCTGAGAAAACATTTGATTAAGTCGAAACCTATGCAGTCTTCGCCAGTTACGGAATCACAGTGTGGATTAACCTTAGAGAAAATAATGGAAGATATCTTTAACGGCTGCACAACCACCGTGCTTCTCCACATATTCAGTAAATCAATTCCAATAAGAAAGGGTGTCAGGCAGGGATATACAATCTCGCCAGTGGTTGCCTAAGCAATCTTAGTTTAACAATGCCTTAGTAATCTGGGCTTCATTTCTCACATTGCTTTGTTAAGCAACGCAGGGGAGGTATAGCAAATCATGATCGTTCAAAAAGGAAGATCTGAAAGGCAGCTCTAAAATATTGTGGGAAAAAGCAAACTAAAGTAATGTTCAACAGTTTAATAAGGGAACCAAAGTTTAGAATTGGTAGCATGTGGCTGGAAGTGTTAGGAGAATGCGTGTCTTTAAGGCATGTAGTGACCGCTGATCCGGATCTCTGGAGTGAAATAACTTGAAAAACACGGGGCCTCTGCAATGGCTGAGTGGTTCTGGCGCTCGGCTGCTGACCCGAAAGACGTGAGTGCAATCCCGGCCGCGGCGGTTGAATTTCGTTGGAGGTGAAATTCAAGAGGCCCATTTACGGTGGGATGTAAGTGCACATTAAAGAACCCCAGGTGGTCTAAATTTCCGGAGCACTCCACTGCGGCGTTCCTAACAGCCAGATTCGCTTTGGGACGTTGAACAACCGTAACCCGTAAGCTTGAAAAACAGCAGAGAATGTTTAATACATTCGAATCAGTGGGAAAGCATAGATTTTTACTACCCAGTGACTCTTCGGAAATCGTTTATTTTGTCAAAACGAGCTGGTTACAGGAGAGTCGTGTTTAGTGGCCGTCCGGCCATCACTATTACACAATGGCCTGCGCACTTAACGGCCTTAATAAAATGAGTAACCAACCCTCTTCCCTTGACTTCAAACAACAGCAAACTTTACATACCGCCTAGACTGGCCATCATTCCAGAAATTTCTGTAGGCTCACTGGATAATCCAGCTTCATTGTATTGATCCTCTTCGCCAGCGGTGTCAAAAACTCTCAAGAGCAAAGATCATTTTATATTCTATGTATAAATTCTTCCCACTCTGCTGTGCTATTGGGTAACTTGCAGATGTACTGTTTATATATGAATGCTGTCACGGCATTATCCCAGTACTCTTGTATCCATACGTTGGGCAATAGAGAAGTAGTGCATTTTTTATATTTTGTAGTGCTTGAAGGCATACCCATGATACATTGGCATTTAAGCCAAATATTTTCTAGCGACGTGCGGTTTCATGGCGAAAATTTTCTAGGAACATCCAAGAGCACTGACTTATGATAAAGCTGCAGACCAGCGGCATTATTTTTTAACGAAAGGTACGGAGTGTTTCATTAAACACTTTTAAAATTCCAAAACGGAAGGGAGACATTAGTATTTCATTTCATGCGCTTTCAGGTAAAGCATTTGAATACGGTGTCCTAATAACAGAACGAAGCTCTAGTAATAATCTTCGAAGAAATGAAAAATTCGGAAGACGAAGTGTCCCTGCTAAAGTGGCTGCACATCGATCCATTGAAAATCTCGGCATCCGTGTAAATACGTTCCTTATATCAATAGAAGTGACTTCGCACCATCTGAGGAAGCTCCCGAGGCTTATGCGCCGTCTGACTGGGTGGAACAAAGCAAATGTCCTTCAGTCATCCCGGCAGCTGGACAGGGCTCCGAGGCTAGGCCTAGAGCCACCGGTGACAAGCTGGCAGAGGTGGCTTCGCCGGCGTCGGTCCCTGCTCCGGTCCATCAGCGGCAGCGCACATCCCGCCTTCTCCAAATGCACCTCAGCCCGTGAGCGATCTACCCTGAGGGCGGAACTCGGCAATGGCTGCCCAGCCTCCGCTGCTGGATGGGGCTTCAACCGTGCAGCGGGAGGAGGAGAGCTCTCCAATGGACCTGTCTTCAGCACCTCCATCCGTGCCACCAACTTCCCGCAGTTCTCAAAAGCGCACATCGGGGACACTGCACAGGATTCGTCTTCTGCGAACTGCAGCTCACAAGGCAAGCTTTCCTGCAGCGCGTATGCCAACCAGGTGGCTGTGCCGACATCGGGATCGGTATCGTATAAGGGGTGCATTAAAGCTCTGGCAGCCAAAAGCCTGGCAGACATTCCGAACAGGATTCGTCAGTCGAACCTGGACGTGTGTCTTGGGCTCCCAACTTTGGTTGCTGTGGAGCGTCTGCAAACGCTCAAGTGCATATCGATTACAAGCGAGATCTCGGTGCCGGTCCAGGTGTACATAGTAGAAGGTTCGGACCTACAACGCTGTGTTGTTTACAACGTCGACGTTGCCGAAGACCAGACGACTCTCCAGCGTGAACTGTACTGTCCAACCCACCGTGTCATCCAAGCGCGGTATATGGGAAAGGCGTGCTCGTGCATCGTCCCACTTATAGAGCCCACCAACCATCCCAGAACGACTTTACTTCTATGGCTGTATTCTACGGCCTCGCCCTTACAAACCGAGCGCTGTCTATTGCTACGGCTGTTTTAGACCTGGCCACATGCGCCGATTATGCCTTTTAGCAACGCAAGATGAGGCTCGGCCACACAGCACACCGTCTTACAGATGCGGGCTTTGCAAGACTGAAGTAGAACTTTCTGACGGGCTAGTTGGTACATCTCTATTAAACAGCGTGCGCTAACAGGACGTACACAGGAAACGTGGAGTCAGAGGAAAGAAGCGCAAAAAAAGGAAAGCGCTTCTTTCCTCTGTCTCCACGTTTCCTGTGTACGTCCTGTTAGCGCACGCTGTTTAATGCAAGACTGACGACCACGACATCACCTCTTGAGGAAGGAAGAGGAAGACGACGCTGCTCGATCCGTTGTCACCTCAGCTCAGTAATTTTGCCTTGTTTTCTAGTTATTAGCTAGGTTTTTTCCATCCTTGGAAGACGGCCGCGTCTTTAAGGCGGTACTGTCCCTACGGGAAGGGTACGGCAGCTGCGGCGCCGGTATCCTTAAAGGGACAGCGCCATCCGAAGGAGCCCAGTGGGGCGGAGGCGGCCATGGCATCACATGGCGGGGATCTGCCAGTCATCAGGGACGTCCAGCAGTGCTGTGCGTCATCATCGCTCAGTGGGGACGGACTCAACTATCGTCGCCTCTGACGAAGAAGTGGCTGACATGGCGGAAATCGACAACGATGGCTTCAAAGTGGTGAGTCATCGGAAGCACCGGACAGTCGGCATCCCAGTGATAGTTCAGCCAAAAGAGAAAGGTGTTGACTTCAGAGAGTGGAACCTTATCAGGCTGTTCGATGATATTAAAGTACTACTGGGATCTGCTCTGATTCGCAGTCGCTTCACAACGCAAGGGGCTCTTCATCTATATATCTCAATGGAAGAGCAAGTAGACATTCTTCTGCGGTGCTCTCAGATCGGTGGCATACGAGTTCAAGCCCGGTTGCCACACGCCTACATGACTAACACATGTGTTATAAGGGGAGTACCAGTGTGGTATTCGGAAAGTGCCCTTCTTGACTACTTGAAACCGCAAGGAGTTCTGCACGTGCGACGGTTAATGCGCTGGGTGGAGCCTGGAGACCAACAATGGGCAGCGAAGCCTACAAACTCTATTGTGCTAACGTTTGCTCCCAACACCGAGCGCCCTGGAATAATTGACCTTGGTTTCACCAAACATGCAGTCCACGAGTTCGTTGAAACTCCTCCCCGGTGCCTCAGGTGCCAACGCTTTGGGCATGTAGCGAGAGTTTGAGCAAAGATCAACGTTGCAAGTGGTGTGGTGGTGGCCATGATTACAAAGAGTGCAAGGCAGATTTTGCTTGCGCTAATTGTGGAGGTGACTATCTAGCGAGTTTCAGTGGCTGCACATTCCGTGTAAGCGCCTTACACCGTCGCAAGTCCTTCATTAGTGGCCCCAAACCACAACCTACTGAGAAGCCGATACATGGAAGTGAAGAGTTCCCTGCGCTCGAGTCGGAAGCTCGGGACGTGGTAGCATGCGAAGTCGCTGCACGACCTGATCCGAGCAAGTCGGCAACGGCCTCCGAGGGTGAGCTGGCTGTTCGATCTGCTTCTGCAAAAAGTGTCCATGTTCCTCAGCGACCAGATCACAGAAAGACTCGACAACATGGAGGACATCCCCTTGCCTTAAAAGAGATGCAGACGCCAGCTACCGTGGCCATAAGTGGGTCCCAGTACCCGTCTTTTGCCGAAGTGGTACGCCAGTGCGTGCAGCAAAATAAGGAGCTCAAAAGCCGGAATCTCTCCGACCTTCTACGCGTTTTGTTTGATTTCCTGCGTTCATATAGCCTAGCGATGCAGCCTGGCACTTTGAAGAACTTTATACAGCTGGTGGTTTCCTTTGAGACCTTGATCACCGCCTTCGCAGAGAACTTCAACTCCTAGATGGCTAGTTTTCTTCAACCTGTTGCAACTAAAAACCCTAGAAAAGTGCCGTTTATCATGCAATGGAACTGCGCTGGGATTATAAGTAGATTAGCAGAACTAAAATTGTTCTTGAAAGAGACCTGTGTTCCAGTACTGGCCCTCTCGAGGCTGGCTTGCCAAGCGGGAGTTCTTTGCCGGGATACGTCGCCCAGAAGAATTGCAGCATAAAGTATTTTCCCGCAGGACGTGCTGCCCTTTACATACGAAGGGAGATTCCTCATGTGGCTTTGAACGTCACCGATCTTTGCACCGACAGTATTGAGGTAGTGGCTGTGAGGATTCGGCTCGCCTTCCGAACTCTGTCCATTGCATCAGTATACGTGTCCCCGCGAAAGAAGGTCGATATGGCTTTGTTCCTACAGCAACTTTGTGACCGCTGCCCAGCACCCAGAATCATCTGCGGTGACTTCAACGCCCACCACCCTGCCTGGGGTGACAGGAACACAGATCCTCGCGGACGCCAACTTGTAGAAGTCATCGACAGTTTGGACCTGTGCGTGGCCAATGACGGAAGTCCCACTTTCTTTCGGCCTCCAACCTCACCCACATCTATAGACCTAACCTTACATTCGCCTGACGTCCGTGTGCAGTGGTCAACTAGAGCTGACCGAATGGGAAGTGATCACTACCCGATATTTGTGCTTACTGCCGACTTCCATCTGCGTGGTCCTAAAATTTGCCATGTTGTTAATTGGGACAAATACAGGGAGCACCTAGCCTGTGTTTCCGGTGATGTGGCAGACAAAATGATTTATTCTAAGATGGCTGCTACCATGGCGCTCAAGCTACCTGATCATTTTCCGACTCTGGATTTAAAACTCAGGAGCCTCTGCGCAGCGCGCAGAAGGGCGGAGCGACAATTGTTGCGGAAGAAGGACGACAGAGCCTTGAAGACAACTTTCAACAGGCTCAACTCTGCCATTAGACGTCATGCGAACAAGCTCCGTAGGTCCCAGTGGGCATCCTTTTGCGCTAGTTTGACGGTTTTCCCACCGATAACGAGAATTTGGCGTGTCGTTGGCAGTCTTGCTGGTGGCTCTCGTCCGAGTAAACCTTTCCAGGCGCTTGCATTGCGCACGCAGAAACATCTCGTGTGCTTGGCAGAGAAATTTGCGGATGCATTTGTAAATTCCAGACAGGGCATTCATCCCTGCGCTCTGCCTGCTACGTCTCCGTCTGTTATAGACGCCCCGTTCACACTTCGAGAACTACAGACAGCGCTCCGCAGCCTGCGGCGTCGCTGTGCACCAGGTCCTGACGGCATTTCCAATCAAATGTTACAGAACCTGCCTCTGGAACACCGGAAGATGCTTCTAACCTATCTCAATCGAGTGTGGGCGTCTGGTGACGTTCCCCCTTCATGGAAGGTGGCTTGTGTAGTCCCACTGCTGAAGGCCAGCAAAGAGGACAGACGCGGCCTCGTATCGTCGTGTACCGCTGACGTCCTGTGTGGCTAAGCTCATGGAGAAGATGGCAAGTAAGCGTTTGTCTTGGTGCCTTGAGGATAGAAGGGCACTACCAACATGCATGACTGGATTCCGCACAGGTTTAAGCGCGCAAGATAGCGTCCTGGACTTGATAAGCCACATTGAACATCAGAGTGCTTTTCGACTTTCAACACTAGCTATTTTCCTAGACGTGTCAAAGGCTTATGATAGCGTCCTCCAGAGCTCAATACTGAGTAGTCTGCAGGTCATAGGCGTACAGGGCTATCTTCTGCGATTCATTCACTCATTTCTCAGTGATCGTAAATTTCGAGTGCGGTTAGGCAGTACAATGAGCTCCGAAAGGGCGGTATCGCGAGGGGTACCTCAGGGTAGTGTCCTGTCCCCAACGCTCTTTAATGTTGTCATGGCTGGTCTTCCCGCAAAAGTGCAGAAACATTGTAGGCATGTCCATATGTCGATGTATGCAGACGACATTTGTCTTTGGTTAACCGGATATCAACACAAACGCTTAGCTCTATTAGCGCGACAGGCCGTGCTTTCAGTTAAAAGTTACCTTCAAAGTGTTGGGTTGACTCTCTCGGTGGAAAAATCTGGCTTCGTCCTGTTTCCAGGTAGGGGAGGACGGTATGCGCGGCTGAGCATAGACCTTGATCAGTCTTGCCTTCGTCAGGTTAACCACACACGTTTTTTGGGCGTCACTATTGACTCACGTCTACAGTGGCGATGAGCTGTGGACTCGATTGTGGCTTCACTATCTTCGCGTCTCAATGTGCTTCGTAGAGTTGCTAGTGAGCAATGGGGAAACCATCCTGCCTCAATAATCAGGCTTCACGATGCCCTGGTGACAAGTCGCATAATGTACCAGCTCCCTTTAATTTCCCCCTCGGTATCGCAGCTGGAACGCCTTGAAGTTCTGCACAGAATGGAACTAAGGAGGGCTCTCGGCGTTCCGCAGGCTGCTCCAAAAAGTGCAGTACTGTATGAGTCCCAATCGAAACCTCTTCGGCTAGCCGCTTCACAAAGACTTTTGCTGCAAATTGGCCGCCTCAGAGAGACTGTTGACGGGAGAGCGCTTCTACAGCGCCTTCGAAAGAGATCTGAGTCCCGGGCGTACTTGGCTTTAAATACTCTTCGTTCTCTGGGTCTCGACCTTCGAGATCGACCTAAGACGTTGAAGCCACCTTGGTCCTTTCGGAGCCTCGATTGTTTCTTGACAATTCCCCACGTTCGCGCTAAGCGGAATTCTCCTTTAGCGGCAATGCTTTCGCTCGTACTGGAACATCTTGAGACCGAATATGCCAGTCATCTTCAAATTATTACAGACGGCTCTGTGGACAAGGTCAGAGGATCTAGTGCAGCTGCTTTTCATATTCGGTCTTTGACGTATGATTGGTCTGTTCGTTTTAATAAAGTCGTGTCCTCCACAATGGCCGAAAGCGTTGCCATTGAGGCAGCTCTAAAGAAGCTACGGTTTTGTACGCCTCAACCTACTGCATAATTACGGATTCAAAATCTGCCCTTCAAAGGTTAGAGTACGGGTTCCCCACTGATGCTTTGAGTCTTAGATCCCTACGTTTGGTGCAGAATCTACATAGCAAAGGCTTCTCTATATGTTTTCAATGGGTGCCCTCGCACATAGGTGTCTTAGGCAACGAGATAGCAGACAACCTCGCCCATACAGCTCTCTCCGGGATTCCAGTACATGAAGTCCCTAATGAAGTCAAGCAAATGTTCAGAGATGTGGTGTTGTGCCACTTCAGTTCTTTGTGGAGCTCTCCTCATCAGCCATGTGTGACCAAGGGTCTCAAAAGGTACCAAGCCACTTTGCTGCACCGCGTTCGCACGGATTCTGCTCGTACGCCGGCGCGGATGTATAAGACTGGCCTAGCGTTGTCACCATTGTGTTCAACGTGTGGTGTGTATGGTGACATAGAACATTACCTCCTGTGCTGTACTTTGTACAACGCGGAACGGGCTGTGTAATTCGGATCCCTCAAGAAGGCAGGACTTCCTCACAGTTCTCTTCAGGACATTGTTTTCCCGCGCGGGAGCCAGTCGAGTAGAAGGGATGCTTCTCGCCTTCTTCTACTTTACCTGCAGGACGCGGATTTGGCCTCCACATGGTGACCTCAGGAGTGCCTATTTGGTTTTTTGCGGACAGTGTTTCTGTGATTTCTATTTAAGTGTCGCTACGGTAAAGCAATTGCCGGCAGCAACTGCAAGGCTAATCCCACCGGTAGTTTACAACCACTCAACTCAACTCAACGCCAACTTGCCCAACAAAATAGAAAGCAACTGAGAAGGTTCGGCGTGGGATCTGTAAGCAAGTGCCCCCTAATGAAAACAGAGCCCCGATACAGACGTCCAACAGGTTTGCGGCATTTCAGTGGGATGAAGACGACTGTCCGGAGCTTTCTGATCCCAATCCACCTGCAGCCCATGCCCAACAGTCGTACAGTGATAAAGTGCGTAAGGATCGCCGTCGCCGTCAAGCTACACAAAAGCACAGCATACTGGAACCTCTGCGTGAGGATATGGCAGCAGTTGACGACCAAATTGCACGCCTTTTAGCCGAGGTCGCTAAGCTACGGCAACGCCGTGAACTTCTTGCTCGTCGTAGACAATCAGTGGAATCCCGCTCCACGCCAATCAATGCTGCAGCGCCTACGACTACGTCCGGCCCTCATGCGGTTTTCGCCGACTCTACCACGTCTTCTGCATTACTGCAGGATAACTCAACAACATCCCTCCTCCGATTTATGGTAAACCAGTTATCTAACCTGACATAAGTTCTATTACAACGCTTGGAAGCCTAATCGAAAATGGCGAGTACACGTAGTTCTGGTGTGCTCTAATAGAAATTCAAAAGCCTCTCCACAAAGCTGGGAGAGCTCAAATCTCGACTTCGCATGAACGAGCTCCAGGTGTGGGCCCTGCTTCTGCAGGAGACCAATGCCTTGCCATCCATTCCTGGATTTAATGAATACACGTCTCCTTCAATGAACGATCGTCGTGTGCACACTGTTGCCCCTCCGGTAAAGGCGGCGGTGTACGTTGATGCGCGTTTTCCTCAAGTTCGTCTCTCTCTAGAAAACTGTTGCACCTCATATCAAGAGGTAGTCGCAGTGGCTTTGAAGCTTCCCAAGGCAACTGTTGTGCTCGTGTCATACTATGTAAGACCCGCCGAAGCAGCCCCCTCCCGCATTAATCTGGGGTGGTTATTAACTCAACGACGACAGTACCCAGAGTGGCGTGTTTTAGTCGGTGGTGACTTTAACGCCCCTCATACAGACTGGGGGTACCCCACTTCAAGCCCCCGTTGTAGGCGTGTGCGGGTCGTATTCGCGGATGTGCTGTTTGTTTTACTCAACCATCCAGATTCAGCAACGCGAACTGTGCGCCATGCTCGCAGTCCAACATATGCTCCGGACCTTACGTGGTGGTCAGGACCCGGGATTCCATCGTGGCATCTGGAGCCAGACTGCTGGGGTAGTGACCACCATCCTATCATCATCGGTCTTCATCCATCAAGCGCCCGCCGATTACGCCGTAGGTGTACTGTAGTCAATTAGGTCACGTTTCGCACCACCGTCGAAGATCTCTCTCTGCAATCATCTACACTACCTGTAGACTGCATACAAACTGCGCTGAATAAGGCTACTGCTGTCACCTGGACGGACGTGAATCGGCTTTTGTGATCCCCATACCAAAGCCGGGGAACCCGCCGACAGACCTCGGAAATTTCCGGCCTATATTGCTTACGCCAACATTATGCAAGCTTACCGAAAAAATGCTTGCCACACGACTGTCGTGGTGGCTTGAGCATCATGGTTTCTACCATCACGCCCAAATTGGCTTTCGTACGTCCATCGGTACAGAAGATGGACCGGCTGTCTTGGCGTCAGCAGTTCTGTCCTCAACTCGCAGCCACAAAATGGCATTTTTCTGGGCCAGTTGGTATGAATCCATGATTTGGGCCAGCATGAACTTTGGGACACAAACGAAGAGAGACACATGGAACACGGAACACACTGCTGTTCCGTGTTCCGTGTTCCATGTGTCTCTCTTCGGTTGTGTCCCAAAGTTCATGCTGGCCCAAATCATGGAGTCGCAGCCACAATGTGCGTACTGTACTGGCCATGGACGTCGAAAAGGCGTACGATAATATCAGTCATGCTGCCATCCTGGAATCCTTTGACATGCTGCATTTCCCCGTTAGAGTGCGCAATTTTGTTAAATCCTTCCTTGAAGGCTGACACTTTGCCATACGCCTCGATGGTGAGGCCGTCGGATCATTTGTGCCTCTTCGCGGCGTTCCCCAGGGATCGGTGTTATCTCCAACATAATTTAATATTGCCTTTATCCCCATTGCTTGGCCTTTACATGATGTCTCTGAGATAAAGTTCTTACTGTATGCTGATGACAGAACGGTGTGGAGCACTCACAATGACCTGATGACTCAAGCAGGAGGCCTACAATCAGCCATAGATATTACGTCGACTTCTGCTTCTTCAATTGTTCTGCAGATTTCAGTGAGGAAAACCAAGTTCATGTCAGTCGCCAACCGCTGGGGGCGCCGTAAACCGGCTGCAGCACCAATTCATCTGCATCTATCCGGAGCTCCAATTCAAGAAAGTTCGACCCTAAATATCTTGGGCTGGAAAATACACGAGTCAGGAACAGGTACTGCTTGGCTTTCTCGGGCTAAAAAGCAAGCAATTCAGGCGTTGGGTCTGATAACACGCATTTCTCCTAAAACAGGCGGAGCCCGCTCTTATGTTGCACGACTGTTGGTGCGGGCGGTTGCGCAACCGCGCCTCGTTTATCAAGCCCAATTCCAGAATTTCATGAAAGCTTAATGGGATCGTCTAGAAGCTGTTAATCGAGAGGCAATGAGGGTCATCACTTGCCTTCCCCGCATTACCCCGATCTTGGCGCTCCAAGAACATGCGCAGATGGATACACTAGATGAGCTGGTACAGCAACGACGCGATCCTCGCCGCCTAAAGTCAAGCCTTACACACACAACGTGTGCACTCAGGGAATATGCTTCATTACACTCCATTTTACAGCCGCCCCCGCCAGTTCTTCCTCCTTGGCGTTTTGTGCAGCTAAGCGACATCAGGCCAACTGATCTACGTCGGCCATCATCTACCCGCGCGGCATCGTCGTTTCGCGACCGAATTGCAGAGCAAGACGCCAATCTGCCGCATGGCTCCATCGTTATGCACATTGACGCAAGCATCCAGGCCTGCGAAACAACAACGGCAGTTTACTGTCCTTGCAAGCCTGCTCTGAACAAAACGTCAAGGTTTCGCCTCTCAGAACCTCCTGTCTCCTTCTGTGTGGAGATGCTTCCAGTTCAAGAGGCACTTTGCTCTGTGGCCGCCGTTCCCATGCTACCCACGGCCCGCATTGTCATTTGCACCGACGTCCTTCACGTCACACGCCTACTACTACGAGTCAGAAATCTGCCAAGACATCCATTGCCTAGCGGCACGCATCCCGCAGCAAATCCGTATTGAGTGGGTCCCGTGTCACCTCCTGAGCGCACAAAGCCGCGCAGATTCTGCGACCCGCCTTTTTACCCCAACCTCTTCTTTGCATCGAGTCCTCACTCTGGATGACACCACCCTCCTTTTAACAAGAAAGGGACACCTCCGGCGCCGCACGCGTGCTCTACTCCCTCCGTGTGCGGTAACCCTCCCCCGTGGTTTTACCCGTGCAGAGGAGCTTGCGCTTCGGAGGATACGGGTCGAGGTTGCCCTAACTCCAGCTGTGACACGCAAGTGGCCACAGTTCAAAGATTATATCCCTGCCCCGGGTGTCCAGTCTGTAAGAATAGAAACTTTGAGGCGGATATCCACCACCTGTTGTGGGACTGCCCGGCGCTGAAGCCGACGAGAATTCGGCACCTGGTGGCAGTGGGACTCTCACCGGACAATCCGGATTGCTATATCGCCTAGACACAGGGTCCATATCATCGTTCGCTTCTTGATTTCATCAAATCAGCCCACCTTTTTCATTCATTTAAGCATCTTACTCCTCTCTCACTTCATAGTTTTTATGCCCTGAGGCAATAAACATCGCTTCAAAAGAAATGAAAAATACAAATGTAAGAAATGGTAGTCTAGCAGTGAATGCCGTCTTAAATTGGATTACAAATAAATTCTGCCAACTGCTACAAAATGAAAGAACAATAAAGAGAATTTAAAAATAAATTATCCTCAAGTCCAAAGCAAAACTATCCACATCTTCTTTGTAAAACAAAAAAAAAACATGCGTAGTAATTCTGGACAAAACAATTTTTGCGCGCGAAACCGATAACGAACACCATTTTTAACACACTGCAAGATTTGACTGCAACAACCAATATACTAGCAGGCGACTCGACGGCTGTCCCAATTTTTTTTTCTATTAACGGTTCTGCTATCGCCAAAAGCGTTTTCTATTGGTGAACATTGGAAGTCTTAATTGTTCGATTCGATCGATGGAAACACTTTAAGAGAATATTTTGCTACGTATGGGAAGAATGCACTATTACCTTCAAAATTCCCACAAGAGAGTAACACAAGTTTCCAATATTCAAGACTTTTCCTGATAAATTTGGACTTGGATAAGACAAAAGAAGTTATGAGATCGCCACCAAAATTTGATCAAAAGAAGAAGAATAGTAAAAACAAGTACAGCTGACGTGTGAAATAGAAGCATAAAAACGAAAGGCGATGCCGAGGACAAAACGAAACGAGACATGAACGATGATAAAGCAATTAACATTGAAAAATGTAAAGAAAACACGAAAACAAAATATATGGGTGAAATATGCCTGTTTGCTTACTTGCTTACAGAATGATGCATGATGCATCAACCAGGCAAGGGACAATAAAAAAGTGGGTTACCCAAAGGAAGGAAAAGATAAGATGACAATACAGAGAGAACAGAAAGGCAATATGAAAAAAGGAGGAAGAGAAGAAGAAAAAATGCAACGAGAAAGCAATGATGCGAGGAACATATATATCCTTCAAAAAATGCCACTAGCGGATGCTAACTTGTGTAATCATTTGAAATAAGATTCGACTACGTTAATACAAAAGCTGCAAAAGCCATTCGCGATTACAGCAGAGCTAGCAAATAGAGAAATTAGCCAGGACAAAGCAACATTCACAGGCTTATTCAAGACCCACTTTTCAGCCTGAAATGTGAACAGTAAATAGAATATTTGTCAACCCTATGTCTACGAATGAAGTGCAACTTTCTGACAAAAAGTGTAATCACATCGCATGATAAAATATTTTGTTATGTCGTATACTTGCGCGGATTATCCAACTGGATGAATCGACTTTACCGCGCCAAGACAATCTCCTTCAGACAACCGTTGGGCATCATATAAAGAAGTTAACAAAACTTAATGTCTGGTACTGAAACGAGAAAAACATACTTCATGCAGACGACACTATCACGTGTGCATCGTGATTACCCTAAATAAATGAAGGGCGCTTAAGCTTCGTCTTTAAGAGCAGGACGCGTCAGCGTGTTTCAGCGTTGCCAAGGAATCCACGGAACGCCATCGTCCGCGCGGCGCGACGCCTTCCCCGGATTGTGTAGAGAAAAGAAACATATATTAGTGGACATCAGAACTGAGCCGTAAGGCAAAGAAAATGAAAATAAAATTGGTTTTAATGAAAGTAAATGACGCCTGTCTCACATATCTCGGTGGACACCCAAACCGCGCCGTAAGCGAAGCAAAACCACCATTGTAAGACAGCACTGTATTCACTAGACAGCCCTATGTTCAGTGCAAACCATCAAGCTGGCATGTCGGAGTGGTTAGCGTGCTCGTGTTGCATTCCGGAGGCCCTGCTTCGATTTTCTAATTCGACCGATTTCATACTGTTTTAGTTATTAAAAATGGTTTTCAGGGAAAGGAAATGGAGCAGTATCTGTATAATATAACGGCGGACACCTTAACCGCGCTGTAAGGGAAGGGATAAAGGAGGGGGTGAAAAAAGAAAGAGAAAGAGGTCTTATGCTTTTACGATTTTTCGCTCGCGGCTAACGCCGCCGACGCCGACCACACCGGCGTTTCTGCGACACGGGGTCCTCAATGCTGTCGCGTTAATATTCTCGCTCGTTGTTAACCCTTCGTCAAGGACCTCAGTTACACTAACCGACTCTAGCAGAGATTTAACACTGAGTCTGAATGTGCAACTATTTTGAATGATGTATTTTGAAAGAATTTTTGTCTAATCCGGCCTCCTACAATAACTTTTCTATGGCTGAAATTGTTATTCATAGTTGCAGTATCGATAAATTCTTCCAGTCTTTGAAGGTGTCTGTAAGTTCAGGTTTCGAACTCATTAATATCAAGTTTCTAAAGTGTACGAAGTTTTAGTCTTCACTCTGCTATTAATTTTTCAGCAGTCCATTGATAGAGGTGAAGACCTGACCACAGGAGAGTTGGGAAGGTAGTTCGACTTCATAAATCACAAACTACTTCGAAAATCAAATCATATAGTTAATTATTTCTTCAGAAATATTCCACTTTCATGATTCAAGTTCGTTTTTCTCACGCGCATAAAATGTCTTCTGAAAACCTCTTGTGAAAGATAACTAATTACATGTACGCATAAGTTACACCTAATCCCTGACCGGAACTCGCTCGCCGATTGAATCTTATTTTATATTGCCAAGATATTGAGCAACGTTTGCCGCAAACTAATACACAACGTTAGCGCATGGTAACCTTGACCCAAAATAATTAAGGGGACAGAACGCTTTCTTTGTAATGGTTCTATATGTATCTCTTAACAATGTATCTTCAACTTGTAGCGTGGTCAACTCTGGAGTGCCTGAAGGCTCTGTTTTGGGTCCCCTTATCCTTTTTATAAAGATTAACGACTCACTCCAGCCCTTTATTTGTATCTTCTATATATTCGGCAATGGCTGTGTTGTGCTCTTAGTGATTACTTGTGATCCGGGCGTTAACACGTAATAAACTTATCTTAACATTATCATTGATTGGTGCAGTGACTGGCTTTTGTCACTTAATAGCTAAAAATATAAAAGATTTCGCGTACATCATAATGAGCCACGTCCAGCTTTCTACCATCTT
The DNA here is from genome assembly GCA_030143305.2 of Amblyomma americanum. Taxonomy (NCBI): domain Eukaryota; kingdom Metazoa; phylum Arthropoda; class Arachnida; order Ixodida; family Ixodidae; genus Amblyomma; species Amblyomma americanum. The sequence continues at coordinate 86,557 of JARKHS020020497.1, forward strand.
AACAACACATCTTACCGATACCTTGGCCTAAATATCACGTCAGACATAACATCATCTCTTTATATTAGTCATATTATATATAACTAATCGACTCCTCAGATATTTGCGACATAATTTTTCTTCTAGTCCCGTATCACTAAAACTCCTTCGTTACAAAACATTAGACCACGTCAAACTTGAGTAAGCCTCCTTTGTATTGATCCCGAGCTCGGGAAACTCACTCGAACTTGTTCAGAACTATTTCACTCGGTTCATTCTTCTTAATTATAATCGGTCTGCCAGTGCTTTCACCACAAAACAAGGCATAACAAAATGTACTTCCAGAACACCAACCAGCGCGATGCACTAATCTCTAATACGTCCTATTTTTCTGCCCGCGTTGAAGACATAATTGGAATTATTTCTTGTCGCGCTGCTTTCTGTCCCCAAAGTTTTATTCCACGCATTTCATATCATTAGAACCACATTCCCGGAATTGTCGCTGCCGTTGAAGACCAACAACTTTATAAAAACGATCTACCTGAACAATTTATAATTAAGAGCCTAACAAATTGCATTTTTATTTTGTTGCGTTTCTTGCTTTTGTTTAATGTGTTACTAATTTAGTCACTCTTCTCTCTAATTCGAAGTGGCGTTGAGGGTACTAAGAAATCGAATCAAAAAGTGATGTTCAAGAAAACCACTTCTGGAGCAGCTTGTGCCGCTTTGATGATAAAGCGGCAAGCTTAAAGGTTGAAGATCTACAGCCTTATAGCAAAGACATGAAAGCTGCATCGTACCCTGACGCTCCATGTTGGCGGAAGGTAATTGCCACAAATGTTCGGCTAACAACCTCAAACGCGTTGGAAATGGGGTGAATGCACTAGAGACTCTGGCCGGACACGCGCTACACGGGAAGCTAGTCAAGTCTGAGGCAACATAGTTCTCACGCCCTAAACTAAATACAATTCCTGTCTAGTCATACGTGCAGCGGCATTGCAAGCAAATTAAAAATTTGCAAAACCACATTGTCGACGAGCTAGTGTCGACGTTTCGCATAAACCCGTGCGGTAACGCCACCTGCCAAATTCATCCTCGTTTGGACTGGTGTGCTTTTTTTTGGTCCGAATTGTTTTTCTTCTAATAAGATGCCCAATGTGAACGGCAAACGTATAATCATATTTATCAAAACCGATAATTACGCGTACAGACAGAAACTTGATAGTTCCACCAATGCGCTAGGTTTAAGCCTCCTCGCATGCATGGTTTTGCGAACTCAAGGCACCTTGATTTGATACGCGCTCACATAGCTAGAGGCCCGTTTGTAAGCGCATTCCATTTGCAGTTTTTTGAGCATGAGAGATATGCACGGTCTCATAAGTCGGCTGGTGATCCATTTTAAAGTGACGTTAAGCTGGACGTTCTTCGCTTTAATGCCGCAGAGCAACGAATTCTGTTTTTCTTTATCAAACGAAGCAGTAAAGCTAGCGCATACAAAGAGTTAGAGCCTGTTACTCAGAAAACGAATCCAACAAGCGGTTGCTCCCTGACATTAGGCAATGGCACGGTAGAGAATGTGTGACTTGAGGGGAGGCAGAATATTTGTGTGCTGGATAAAAAAATTACATCCATGGAATATCTTTGCTTATCTATCGATCATAATACAAACAGACTCCAATACTATAGCCTGCCCAGTTGGCCGAGGAACCTACATACCAACTATGTCTTGAAACTCGCAACTTTATTTATGTGAACAGCCTCTAAGCAACAAAGGAGGAGCAGACAGCGTAGCAACGGGGACCCCTGCATAGTAGTGCTGTAAAACTGAAATATGTTTGGCGCCGCGAAAGCAGCGTCTAGAAATCACTGCAGCTTGAAAAAGCATTGCTTGGTCAACAATGAAATTCAGACTCGACAATGCATATGTGCCTTCAAAGCTCATCACTCAAAACATGTTTTCAGAGATAAGGTCACAAATATGCATACTGTGCGGTACACTGTACAGAAAGAAACGCAATAGGAGATCGGGAATGGCACTTCGAGGAGCCCTAATGATGGCAGTGATGAAAACACCTTATATGCGTGCATCCTCGCATTGTGCACATAGTGGAGGTGCAGTGAATATAGATTGGCGAAGTTTTGAAGTTTCTTACATTTGAAGAAGGAAAGCAGCAACCTTTTAAGGTAAAAGACCATATGCCGGTTAGCGGTAATGCGGAGAGGACCAAAATTCAGCGCGTCGCTCCAGAACGCATTATCCCATTAAACCAAGGTTGATGGCATTGGCGTTCAAGAGAAAAATATCAGAAGTACGCAAGATCAGTGCAGAGTAGGGTAGGTAGACACTGGCTGGATAGGGAAAGAAAAATGTAAACAACAAAGCCCTACCAGCACGCAAACTGTCAAGAAATCACACTAGGATAAAGATCCCATTGCCAAGGACAAAGCATGAAAGCCTATAAAGCCAGAAATAAAATACGCCATGCACAATTTTAAAGATAATCAAAAAGCCTAACCTAATTGGAATAAACAGTAGACTATCGAGAGATTGGAGGCCGATTTAAGCAAACGATGTAACCTGAAAGTGGTCATCACCAGACTAAGAGTGGTAAAAATTTTCACCTATGCCCCAAAGAGAAGGAATGCAATGACACTACCAATAGAGGTAAGAGAAGTAGCGAAGGAATTCTACTCAGTGCTTTAACGTAGCCGAAGTATTGAGGACAATAATGAGCTCAGTATTTCTATGCACAACATATACTCGCCGTAGGTAAGGAAAAAGGCGTTACAGAAATAGTGGAAGGAATCAAGAATTAACAAAAGCATTCAAATGGTCAGCATGTTAAGAAAAAAGCAAGAAATTGCAAAACTTGAATTGCACAAAGCTAGGACGTTTACATTAAAATAGGGCATTATATAAGGCTACGTTTGGCACCAAGATTAAAAAATAACAAAGTGGACAAACATTGTTGTTAATTAGAATATGCAGACAGAGAGTATGCAAGAAATGCTATGAACTTATGGCGTAATCCTAGTATGAGTAGTTAATTTTTGTAACCCTGAATAGTTGGAATACAAATTTAAGCACATAATCATGGGTACAATAATATTGAACCAGAAGCGCTCGAGAAATAATTACCTAACAGCATGACATTTTCGCAACAACAATATTTAATGCTGTCAGTCGTGAACTATTTGTAATGGATGGTCTCAAATTGTTCTCAGAATCTTATCGCTTGCGGGAAATATTGTTTTTGAAGCTGTCAGCATGGAAAGGATTCTCCCTGAATGCTTGCGACTGTTCATACCACATTTGTCTTGCTTCGAAAAAAGAAATATATTCAGTAGTGTCCAGTCGAATAACTAGTTAAAACAGAGTTTAAGCTGTGTGAATTTAGTACGAGTCTGCAATGATTCAATTTCCTTTTACTCACCATTTCAGTAGGCAAATTTCGTATTTTGTATTTGTTAAATGTAAATGGGATTGCTATTTTCTGAACACCTTTAAGTATTGTTAGGTCGTAGTTTGTACAAGGAAAATAAATGGTGTTAGTATTTTCGTTGAAGAGATCTGACGAAAACATTTGCAAATACCTTAGCTTGAAAGGGGGATAATCTGAAGCAGCTAAGGAAAAATGTTCGTTTTAGAGCTGTTGAAGTGATTCCATCCACTTGAGTACTCCACCTCAGGTCAGAGGTACTTTTGAAAATAGAATTTTTCCTTCTTGATAGAAATTGTCGTAACTGCAGATTTAGTAGCCTGAAGTGTCATCAGCCAGTCAGATCACCATTTATTTATAACCTCTAGTGCATTGCTAGGGGCTTCATTATTCCCTTTCTAATTTCTAGTAAATCATGCAGTTATTTGCGAAGAGCCTTATATTAAAATAAAATCAATCATTTGATCAATTTACGAAAATAAGGAAGAAAACATGAGCCAAGACGCATCCTTGTGGTACAAAAGACACAAAATATATCATATGGAAAGCATGATGATCAATTTCTAAAAACTGTGTTCTGGCTGAGAAGTAGTTGCTAATGCAATCAGATGTAAAGGGATGACCTGGCGTCTTGTGTAGTTTAATAATTAATTTACTTTGCATAACACGAATAAATGATTTAGAAAAATTTAGTGTCAATAAATCAGTTTTTTTTGTCTGCCGATGCTATGGGATGAGTTTTGGTATCATTCTTATAATTAAGATGCCTTCGTAAGGCCGTGGCAGAAGCCATATTATAATGTGTAGATATATTTAATTGTAAAAACTTCGTCACTTTGTCCACGAACTAACTCATGACATCAAAGCCACACGAATGTTTGCGGATCGCCAGCATTATGCTTATACATAAGAATAGGCGTGTGGAGGAATTGATGATATTGGAACCGATAAGCTGACTTGATTTCCCGCAATTTTGTTAGTAAGGTAGACGCCAGTAGAATTTTAGATGCCTCACATTTCAGGCAACCAACGTACCCGGCTGGGTTTCATAAAAACTACTATTCAAAGTGCATATTCGCGCCATAAAATCAGCTATGAAAACAATACAACCGACCCTTGTATAATCTCACTTCAATAACAGATAATATTTGATGCAGATAAAGCCACAGAAGTAATTTAGGATTAAGGCATAGGAAAGCCATATCTAAAAGGAGAGGAAATTATCTATATCTGCTGAAGAGCCCCAGCGCCTTCCTTAAAATCCGCCATAAAATGTCAGTCATGAAGCGTGCGGGGCAGGGAGACTCGACTTTTCAAATAATATTCGCCGTGAAGTTACAGGTTGTATTCACAAAAGCGTACTGGGAGGAGTAGGGGAGAGAACTCAGCAATAAGTCTGGGCTTTTCTAATATTATTCACCGCGCAGGTCCAGCCTGTATGCACAAAAATGTACTGGGGGGAGTAGGGCAGAAATTTTAGCAATAAGACTGGAAGAACGATATACGGGCCGATATCGGAGAACCAAGCCTACTACGCACTCCATCAGCAGAACTTGACTTTCCTGGTGTGTTATTTGGCCACTAATTTCAGTATAAATACACCAGTAACCTTCATTCATTAGTCCCCTGCCGTTGTGGAAGAAACGAACAAAGCGCAGCTCACAGCTGTGACAAAGCGGAGATTGTGAGTTTTGGCTCCGGTGAAACCACTTCTACCAAAGAACCTAGGAACGTTGAACACAATAGCCTCCTACAGCAAGACTGGTATAGCACTGGTTCTCGAAGAGCTAGTTTCTGTGAAAGGGGATTTTGTGGGGCTTAGTGAAGTTAGTAGGAGATATGAGGCTTTACTGTACTGAAGCACAGACACGTACAGTGCTATCTTAGTTTCGCTGACAGGCAAGAGCTAAGTGTGCGATTTCTCATCGCTCAGGCTAAAACAAAAATTTCATTGTTTTTAACGAGGGCATCACAGTTTTTATAAGAAAGATTATTAATGTGTGCGAACCGTAATTGGTGCAGTTGTTTGCGCCTGCGTACAGCAATGATGAACAGATCCTCGAAAGCTTCTATGAAGACGTGGAATTTCTAATGGCCAAGTAGAAACGCACTATACCGAGTGGCGCCTTCACTGCCAAGGAAGGCAAACAAGTAGACTGTAGAACAGGCAGCTCACGATTATGGCACATGCCGTAGACATAGTAGGGGCATTATGCAGATCATGAATTCCTTCTCCCGCAATGCACATAAGAGGAAGTGAACGTGAAAGAGCCCCAATGTTGAGACAAAAATAATATACGATGATGTCTTTGCCCTGATCCTGGCAATGTGTAGGGCCTGGAGGTCCTCGAATATATCATGAGAGAACATTGTGGCAGGCTATTTGGTAGAAATTTTCCGAATTTCAAGCGCAAAAAGACGAGGGCACAAGAATCAAATTGGACAGGACACTGCGCTATAGCGTATATATTGAAGTATTTCTATATTTCGAGCTCCGCCGACATTCTTTTGTCCTCCAATATGTGCGAGGTAGCGAAGGTATGATGGCAAGGTCTAGAATTAGCCCAGAAATCAAGGGAGAATCGGAGAAGCTAATGGAGCGGAAGCCCATCAAAGGATTAGCAATATGAGAGGAAGTAAGCGAATTGCGGATCTCTCAGTGTAGCATATCTCATTTTGGTTTAACAGAGGACGAGAAGCACAAAGGTCAAGAAATTAACAAAATTTACAGTGATCTTATACCTGTTATTACAGTGTCCTCCGGATGAGTGGGTGGTAGGATGCTTAGACAGGAAGCCAGCAAGCTCTCTCAGGATACAGATCTCATTTACAAACGCCAAGGCGTGAAATCCTCAAGCCCACACAAACAGACTAGAACAGCAATCAAAGCTATTCAGTAAACGCATCAAAAACATAATGAATTTTAATGAGGATTCTCTGCACTAAGTATGCTATAATGAGGTGAAGAGGAAAAAAGACATAGGCCAACCTCTGATGTGTGCATTGACAGACAAATAGGTTATTGCCATTAGCAATATCGTAACATAGTTAATGGAGCCGATGAGTTCTACAAAAAGTACACAGTAGCCAATGTAATCAGAACGTTAATTTAAATGCAGTAGCGCACTGAAATGAGAAACCCCACTAGAGCTCAAGTAAAGAAAGCCTTAAGAGCAATGAAAAGGCGGGTTCGCGGATTATGAGGATACGGTAACAGCAGATCTATTGAAGGATGATGAGGGAATTGTGCTAAAGAAAGTAGCCATCCTGTATAAGCAATGCATTATGAGTGCTTGGTTTGCGGAAGCCTGAAACGACGCTAACACATCTTAATGCATATAAGGAAGTTGCTGTCAAGGGAATGGAAGATTAGAAACCAATCACCTTAATTTTTGTTACCTACAAGCTATTCACTAAGATAATCATTAATAGATTCAGGGCAACTTCACTCAACCAAAGGACCAGGCAGGCTTTCGTGATAGCTACTTGTCAACAGGCCATAGGTGCACCGAGAATCATGTGAATGGCGATTGCGGAGAGCGTAACCAACTTGTATAAGTATAAGGTAAAAGCGTAGCGCAACATTGGATAAGGACAGAGGCAGGTGGACACACAGGGTTTTGTGTGTCTGCCTTTTTCAGTCCTTGTCTTTTCTGCGATACGTTATTTTTTCTTGAATCTTGAAGAAGCCCATGCCGCCACCCTGTATTCAGCCTTAAAATTTCCCGAGAAGACATTTGATTAAGTCGGAACCTGGGCTCTCATGCTGAATTTGCAGAGTCATGGTGTAGATGAGCCTTAGAGAAAAATACTGGAAGCTATTTATAACAGCTGTACCCCAAACCTAGTCCTCCACCTAGTCAGCAAGTAAATAACTATAATTAAGGCTGTCAGGCAGGGAGACACGATCTCACCAATGCTTATCTTATTATTCTTAGCTTAAAAATAATTTCGTAATCTGGGATTCATTAATGACGTTGCCTTGATAAGCAACGCCGGGGAGGTATTGCAAAGCACGACCGTTGACATAGGAACAACTAAACGGTGGCTCCAAAATAATGTTGTGAAAACCGAACCAAAGTAATGTTCAACAGTTTCAGAAAGAAACCGAAGTTTATTATTGGTAGCGAGTGGCTGCATGTGTTAAGAGAATGCGTGCGTTAAGGGCATGTAGTGACCGCAGGTCTGAATCACTGGAGTGAAATAAATATAAAAACTGCAGAGTATGTTTATTACTTTCGAATTAGTGGGAAGAAAACATTTTTGCTGCCCATTGACTGTTCGGAAAATGTTTATTTCGTCACAAAAAGTTGGTTACAGGACAGTGGCGTGTGGTGGCCGTGAGGGCATGACTCTTTGGGACCTGGTCGGCACACCTAATGTACAGTACTCACGGATTGAAATAGGACATTCGGAGCGCTAGCCTTGCAGTGCCACGCAGGCATGTGGTAAACCACAGGCTGGCTGATTGGCTACTGGAAGGAACAATTCTGCTTTGTAGATGTTCTCCCTCTCACGCCATACCACAATGCACCACCTTGGTTCCATGAGCGTCTACGGGCGGCGCTCCATGAAGCGACGGCCACGCGCTCCGAATGTCCTATTTCAATCCGTGAGTACTGTACATATTAAGCTAAGTAACCAACCCACTCTCTTGACAACTAAAAAAGAAATAGTGATGCAATAACGTTCTATGTAGGCAGCTCAGGTGTGCTACATACCTAGACTTTGTCTCACAGAACGGACGAAGTGGAGAAGACGAACGGCACCGGCAGAACACGTGTGTTGGTGCGTCGTTCACCGAAGCTCGGTATGGAGCGAAGCAAGCGATGTAAGGATGTCGGCCAGCCGAGTCTGCGAATGACGTAACTTGCAGTTTTTGCAGTCCTTCCAGCAGGCACTCCAGGCACCGAAGTCGCCGCGTCGACGGCAGGATTAAATCAAGCAATTTTTTCCTTAACCTTGTCTGCTAATTGCTTAACGAGGGTCTCGGTTCTGGCAGTCTTGATGCCATAGGTAGCATAAGAGGGCTCTCGCACAGTTTCTGCCCTCGCCGTTACATGACGTTCCACGTCATACTCGCGGTAATACAGAACGTGCTATGTCCGCCGCTATGGACGAGGGTGGCGCTGGTGAACACTCTCAAGGTTCGCTTACACACAATAAATATAAATAACCACGAGAGCAGCAGATTGGACAGCCGTCGCTGTAGCTCAGTTGGTGAGAGCACCGGACGCGATATTCGGAGGTTGTGGGTTCGGATCCCACCGGCGGCATGGTTGTTTTTTCTGCTGCTTTATAAGTAATCTTTAAGCGATAGATTAATTTAAGTATTATTATCCCACTGATTAGCGCTACACATAAAAAAAATTAAAACATTCCCTAAGCACCCTTGGTTTCGGTGACTGTTGGCTCCCTTCATATGTTTGTCAAAAACGAGTCCCTCATTTTCCTTAACCTTGTCTGCTAATTGCTTAACGAGGGTTTCGGTTCTGGCAGTCTTGATGCAATAGGTAGCATAAGAGGGCTCTCGCACAGTTTCCGCCCTCGCCGTTACATGACGTTCCACGTCATACTCGCGGTAATAGAGGACGTGCTACGTCTGCCGCTATGGACGAGGGTGGCGCTGGTGAACACTCTCAAGGTTCGCTTATGCACAATAAATATAAATACCCACGAGAGCAGCAGATTGGACAGCCGTCGCTGTAGCTCAGTTGGTGAGAGCACCGGACGCGATATTCGAAGGTCGTGGGTTCGGATCCCACCGGCGGCATGGTTGTTTTTTCTGCTGCTTTATAAGTAATCTTCTTTAAGCGATAGATTAATTTAAGTATTATTATCCCACTGATTAGCGCTACACATAAAAAAATTAAAACATTCTCTATGCACCTTGGTTTCGGTGACTGTTGGCTCCCTTCATATATATATATATATATATATATATATATATATATATATATATATATATTATATGTGTGTGTGTGTGTGTGTGTGTGTGTGTGTGTGTGTGTGTGTGTGTGTGTGTGTGTGTGTGTGTGTGTGTGTGTACGCGCGCAAGTGCGTGCGTGCAGGCGGTTGGAAGGGTAGATCGATGCAAGGATTGATGGATGGATTGATTGATGGAGAATTTGGCGAGAAATAAATCGCTAAAATTATTCAAAACCTAATGTGTTCAACAAGCTCAGTTTTATTGCAATTTTGCGACAAGAAATAAGAACCATAGCCTAGAATTTCTCCTCACTGTTTGTCACGGATCACCCATGAGAGCACACGGATCGAAATATGGACTAGGCGACAGGTGTACCAACACAAAAGGCTATAAATACACACGACCCGGGAACACTGCTGCCAGCGTCTCGTACCAGCGTTCTACTGTATGTGGTCGGCGTTCGTGCTCACGGCTGGTTCGGTGCATTCCCTGTGAAGAAGACCACTTAAAAATTGATATTCAATCGACGTACGACTCTTCTTTATTTTCTCTTTTTCCCCGACTCTTTCGACGCAGGCCTTCAAGCTCGGGTCTTCTTTTTGCCTAATTGCAATTTCGCCCGGTGTTGCGCTCAGGCACACCGTAACAGCAGTAGAGGGCGGACGCTGTGTTGCTCGGGCTGTAGCTTGAGCTCTTGTCTCCCCTGCCGACGAGAAGCTGACTGCACCCGTCTGAGCTAGCGCGGGCCTTTCCTCCTGTAAATGTTCTTCAAAGTCGAGCATCCTCCACTCTGGATCGGAGTCTTCGACACTCCTTGCACCCGTAAAATTTCCGAAGATGACATCGTAGATGGGTTGGTCTACGCATTTTGCCCCATCTGCCCAGTATAATATGGCGTGGACACTAGAACCCTGGCATCAGGAAGGTACCTTACTGTGCTATCTACAAGCATGACGGCCGACGCTCCCCAAGTAAGGTCTTCGTCCTTCACCAGGCTTCTCCGAACCAAAACTGTGTTGGCTCCGCTGTCTCTAAGGACCAATATAGGACGGTCCCCTATTTGCCCAACCACCACCGGCATTGCTGCTTTCGACTTGGGTGTTCCACTCACCGCCTCATTTTCCAGCGGCGTTTGCTCTCTTTTCAGCTGTGGAACTTCAGGTGGCATGAAATTTCTACCCTAGAGTCGACAACGCATGCAGCTCGGTCCTGCATTAAGTATCGGCACTCATCCAGAGTATGACCCCTCCTCTTACAACCTTGACACACAACCTGTGTTTTTTGGGCAGCGCTACTAGTCCGACAGTCCGCACGGTGTCCCACCTTGCACTGTGTCCCACTTTGCCGCAGAGAAACCACCTTACTGGTGCCTTACATGCACCTCCATATGCTCTTGGTTTTTCCGCGTCTGTCTCTAGGGTCTTTTGGGTTTCCTCCTTTGACTTACTCAAATTTCGTAGCCCTTGAGCCTCGAGGAATTGGTCTGCAGTGTCGGCGAACTCTTCCAATGAACACAACTTTCAGGAATAGAGCTAGCTTTGAGCTGGAGCACGCTAAAAATTGCTCTGTGACCAGCTTTGCACGCACCCCTTCAAGCCTCTTTTCTGTGTTTGACATAACAAGTCACCTGTCAAAATACTTGGTCAGCCTGCGGGAAAACTGCTTAGCGGTTTCCGAATCCGGAGGTTTCGTGGTGCGAACTCTCTCACGAAAACCATCTGCCGTAAGCCTGATTCTTCGGAGGCGCGCCTTTCTGACTTTCTCTTAGTCCATGGAATCAGCAGCAGGCATCCTTCCAAACACGTCCAACGCCTCTCCAACTAAACACATGCTATATGCCGTGGCCCATTCACTGCTCTCCCAGCCTTGCCCCTAAGCTATCAGCTCGAATTGTTGCAGATATGCGTCCAGATCATCTCTTTTGTCGAAAGGAGCCATCATCGAAAGGAGCCATCAGCTTCCTTGGACAAACTCTGGCCGGTCTAGGAGACTTTCCACCCGCCAAGGAACGATGATCACTGTCCGTGATCTCCTCATATCCTCCCGCGACATGCGCTTGTTTCCACAAAAGAAACTCCTTCTCCCGTTCTTTTCTTCTAGCCTGTCGCTCTTCTGCCTCGCGAGCGTCTGCGCGTGCTTGCGCCCTTTGCTCTCTCTGCGTATCTGCTTCCTCTTTCTGCTGGTCGCAGAGACGCATCGCCTGTTCCTTCCTTAACCCAAGCTTGAGCGCCAGTTCTAACGTTCTTTCCAAATCCATACTTTCCGCCGTCGAGGGATCAGAAAGATCTGAGACAAAGCAAAACAGAAACAAGGAAATGAATCCTGGCACAGGCTCGCCACTTACCTTTGTCACGGATCACCTCGGAGAGCACTCGGACCGAAAGAATGGACTAGGCAACAGGTGTACACACATAGACGCACATTTAATACACAATAAGTGACACACACACTAGAACACAAAATAAACAAAACTAACATAAAACACAAAGAAAAAATACACACGACCGGGTAACACTGCTACCCGCGTCTACTATTATCGTTCCACTATTAGTGGTCGGCGTTCGTGATCACGGTTGGCTCGGTGCGGCGGCGGCTTTATATGGATACAGTAGCCGGCGTCGAGGCGGCGTTCGACGTGCTTGGGCTGGCGTCGCTGGCAGCGTCACTGGCTGCGTCTTAGAAGCTTCCGGTCCAAGCGCCCATGGAGATGATGTCGATGTTGTTGGCGTTGGGGGCACCACCCGGATGGGTGGCAACAGCGCTGGAGACACCCCTGGCCGTAGCAGGTGGTAGCGCCCTCCGTTGACTCCCCGGAACGAGCTCAGGCACGACAGGCAGTCCACGATGCGAAGCCGTAGAACGCGAGCTCACCGGAGCAGTAGCCGGCGTCTCTCTCTTCAAGCCAGTCTCCCTGACCCGCCGGAGCCTCCGCTTCTCTGTTCTTCCCCCGTACCTCGCTCTCCCTCGCCCTTTTATAGCCTTGGCGTTAGTCCACGTAAGCCTTGTCGTCGTCTTCTCCTTCTTCTCTTCTCCACCAATCATCTCTCTCCACCTCACTGAATGCTTCTCCACCAGTCGTATCTCTCCACCTCACCGAATGCTTCTTCTTTATTCTTTGGTTAATCCACGTCGTCTTCTTCAGACCTCTTTCCTTCATAATTTTATCATAGGCTCCTTATTATATGTGACACTGTTCATCTGTTTTTTCTACTACCGTCAGACAAAATTTTTACGTCTTTACTAGTCGGTTGTTTAAATCAGCATTTCAGTCTCCGTGAAGAAAAAAAAAACATCGACACTCATTCTTAGCAAAAATTCAATGAAAGGTCGTATTTACGTCATAATTCTACATAAAGCCGTTAAGTGTGTTATATTATTCTCCAATATGACAGTATTGCGTAGTACGGACCACGTGTCCTTCAGTTACCATTACTGGATATTTCGCATTTACAGAGCAAGGGCGATGAATTTCAAGTTTGAACTGTATGCAAGTAGTTGTATTTTATTTAACGTGGTTAGAAAATCTGATCAAATACTTTGTAAGCACGATTTTCAGGGTAGTCCCTTACCTATTCAATAATCACTATCAACTGCACTATTCCGCGTACTGTCTGCAGCTCTCTCTCAAGCAAGCAGGAACAAGCATATTTTCTGTATATCCAGAATCCTGTAATGAAATTTGATGTGAATTTTTTCACTGTCGCCGGATGTTAATTTTGTACCGCCGCCGATTCCCCACAGAAACAAATGTTTGTACATTTTAAACCTGTAGCACTCTCAAATCTGAATATCACTTTCTGCAACTACCGGCACATTAAACTGACCAATGAATTTAGGAAAATGCAGAACCCGGAAATGGTTCAGCATAATGAGATATCCCAGAATTTCGTGACACACGACTCCGGCAGCGCGCATCAGCCTCTTAACGCTTGCGCTTCTTATGTATGTAGTGTTATGTAGTCATTTTGATTCTACAGTACATGCCAAACCCTCTTGACGAAATGACAAAAAACAGTGGGCACTCACGTCTATCTACTTGCTGGGATTGCGAAAACATGCAAGCGGGAAGTTCGGTTGTGCAGATGGCGTACTTCTCTAATACAGTGGCCAGTGAAGCTTATCTGCTGGCGCCGCCAGAATAGAAGATGATCATCGCGTTGACACCCAAACCCAGTGCGAGACAGCGGCAGTCTAGCACGCGAGGTTTTGCGCTTATAATGTACTCCAAATTATTGATTGCAAAAGTCTTGATATCCCGCGCTTTCGCAGAAGTTTCACAAGTTCTGCGTGGGATTCGTCATTTGAATAAATGAGGCGTGATATCCTTTCCCAACCTATCAGCGTTGACGACGTTGAGTCATTCCACTTGTATGCTGGGCAGATAGTTTCCGGTTTCTTGTTTTTCTGGGCACTACACACGCAATAGTGCGTGCAAGTTTGCCAGTCAACCTGCTTCATATTCCACCGAATCTCACTGTGCCTTCAAATGATTCTGTTCGTCCGTGCTTCTGGAAAAAAACGCATGAGATGTATTTGGCTGTTTGTTTATAATTATTTGTTTTCCTACTTCCTATTTTCAGTGTCCAGGACACAGTTGTACAAGGATTTAATTTTCATGCTCTTCTCTGTGCCTATGTACTGCTGTGTGTATTTTGGTTTACCGGGATATGAATTACTCAAGAGAGTGCGTAAAATGCCCCTCTAGCCGTGTACAAAGACATTTTTCCATGTTCTACACTCTGTGATATTATCCGTTAAATCATTCTTAGAGGAAAATTGTATTTTTGTGTCTAAGGTAAATTGGCACCATTGGCGCCTTTGTGATGCTCTCGAAAAGATCCAGCATTTTGTCATCAATTGTAAAGATGCGATACTCTTCTGAAATTAAGCAACGTGCACTGAAAACAAGCCTTCGTTTGTTACCGCATACTGTACGATATCTGACTGTGCTGTTATCTGTGGATGAATCCTCTGACATGTTCTTTCTAATGCGATTACATAGCCTCTGGAAAACACGCATGATGAACCGACATTGTGAATCTGTACATTCTGCAAAAGACAACTTCAGTGAAATTATTGTTCTTCTAAAAGACCGCATGCCGTTACCGACGTGCAACAAGAGTGGTACTTACTCTTAGTGCTCTGCTATTCATTGCCTTTCTTCTAGTGCTTTGTTATTTATGTGCGTCCTATTCTGATGGCGTAGTTATGTGCTCTGCATGGCCTCTTTGTCGTGCTTGGTTTTTTAGATATGTCGTGTTATGCATCGTGTTGATTTCCACAGTTTTTGTAATGTTTGTACAAAATTGATGTACATAAAACATTGCATCACTTTAATAAATATTATTTTGAAACGAGAAAACAACAGGGATTGCTCAGTGTTCTAATGAAGTGGGCAGTGAAGCTGATCTTTTCGCGCTGGCCTGAATGTGAAGGCCACTTGAGGTGAAATTTTATTTATGCACTATAATTTTTTCACTTCCAGGTGACGTAAACACTGCCGATGACTTTGTGAGGGAAATTGGGTTTTTAGAGCGTCTGGCATGGACAACACCAGACTTTCGTCCTCATGAACATTGTAATGCTTTCGCATTAAAATATATTCTGCACTGAGGTACTCACTTCACTTTCAATATGTTAGACGAAGGTTTCTTAGGCGATGCGAGAATATCTCCGGATTAAACTTTACGTTTGCATGACTTTGTTTCACAAACTTTATTATCGAACTGAAAGGAATCGTTGATATCATTATCCCCACGAGCAATGGGCTTGCAGAAAAGCATAGTAAAAAACTGGATACAATTCGAAACAATCGGCTATCGCCGCAGCTTTTTTTAAGCATCACATTTGTAGGATTGAAAATGTTTTCGACTAACGTTAACTAAATTATTTTTAAAGCTCTTAGGGTACGACACGAAGCACATCGCAAAAAGACAGCAGCATGGTAGTAGACCCGAAATATAGGCTGAGCACATCACCAAGAACGAGTGCTACTCTGGTTTTTAGTCTGTCGGCTCATACACTTCTCTAATTTGAGCAATAAGTTGGAAGAAATCCTAATATCCTGTGTGCACGAACTGTCAAGCTTTCGTGCTGTGCTCGCAATGTCATCGTCTTCGTCACGTAGCCGCGTTCACAAGTGCTGTTGTTGAATGTGCCTGTCTGTCACGCTGTAGTTTCAAAGCGTGGTCTTCATCATATTCCCTCCGTGCGCTTTGAAGCATCATCAGAGGAGCATGCAGCAAACCTTACAAAATGTGGGAGGGTAGGAGAAGTGAAATTCAGAAGACCCAACCAACCGCAGTGTCATCGGGTAATGGTAATTAGGCGGCCAAGAAAACTTCCTTGTTTTGAGTCTATTCTGTTCTTAGCACATATTGTAATTATTGTGGTAAACGATGTTGAATTATTTTCATAAGAAGCTTGGCGTACATAAGTTTCTGTACACAGACACAACAATGCGCTGACTGATTTTAGCAGTCAATTTTAGCAGTCCATTTTAGCACAGTGGGCATGGCACCAGCAAACGGGGTAGAATGCTAAGCAATCCTTTTTCCTTTGCCATTAAATTTAGTGATTCCGAATATGAAAAATGCTACAGGATTGACGATTACTTTCTGGTGCTGCAGCGCTTCCCACTGTCTGTTCAGCATTTCTTTTATTGCGCGATTGCATTATCAACAGATATGTTGTCTTTTGGCGGTGTTGAAACAGACGCTGGACGAGTTGAAAGAGAAATGATATCAGAATTGCTAGAAAGACAGAGCAAGATTACTTCAACACTGGTGGGCCAGCAGGTGCGTCAAAATATAACTGAATATAAACTTCCTGGCTTCACTGAGCGAATTGATGGCATTGAGAAACAGTTCTCGTGTCTAAGTGTCTTAGCCGCTAAAGTAAAAGACATGGAATCGGCAACTCCGGAACTTCAGGAGCAGCATAGTACAATTAGGAACCAGATTGACGATTTAGAAAACAGAGGCAGGAGAAATACTATAATCATATACGGAATAAAACAGCTCAGCGAGGTGACTAGCGAGGGACTGGAAAAGAAAGTAATTGATGATGTTTTTTTCTGGAACAAGGTTCAGCAGTCAATGGTATCAAAAGATTCCCCAAGGTGGGTAAAAAGAAAATAAATAAGGCGCGAGCAGTCGTTTTGAAACTCCTCGAATTCTGTTTAAAATTTCAATATTACGATCATGCTATTAACTCAATTAGCTCAATTAGCTCAATTCATCAGCTGAGAACTTTTCTAAACGATTTAGAGAAATACGGAAACAACAGAGGAAAAGCTCAAAAGAGGGGAAAGACACGCTAAGCTTTAAAGTTAATCTATGATAAGCTAGGCTTTAACAGCATACTGCACGGTTTGGATGAAACAAGATATCCTCGCTTTAGATTTAAAAAGAAATCAAACTGACTCCGGACTAAGAGATCTCAGTCCCTGCAAATACTACATGTTAATTGAAGAAGTGTCATAAACAAGAGCTTTTGTGCTTTTGCACGACCCTGAAATACCGGTTTTGACAGAATCTTCGCTTAACAATACACTGTTTGACAGTCAGTTCATTAACACTGGCTACAGTTCGTACCGAAACTATTGCTAGGGTAGAGGTGGAGATGTCAGCATTCGGTTTAAATCATCCCTGCGAATTTTACCAATGCCTGATGTACCCAATCTACAGTGAATTTGTTGCGTAACTTACTATGGAAACGTTAGATGCATTATTAGACCAATGTACAAGTCCCTCGACTCAACCGTTGCCTTATTAGACGAACTGGAACAAGATTTGATCATGAATGTTAAACCCGATACTCGTATTATACTGCCAGGACATTTTATTTTTGTCTGAAGTAGACTCGTAAAATTATTCAGTTAGAAAGCATGACCTCCAAGGTGAAGCTACGCTTTTGCCTTCAAGTTATTGCAAATTGTAGAAGAAAATACCATTTTCCGGGCAATATTCAATCAGTGCTGGACCTATCAAAACTTTCCTCGAGCTTTTCACGAGATGTTAAAGGAGAAAATACCAGCCAAAAAAAGACGAACACACCAGGAGAGAACAACACAGGACAACGTCTGGACTAACAACTGAATTCTTTATTAAGTAAAGACCGCCGAGTAATCTCAACGCATGCGCCAAGGCAGGACAGACGCTCAAGCATAGTTATTGAAATAATCAAGTTCTTTTATTGTCAGCGCTATCGATGGTGAACTGACGCAAACATCGCCATGTTTTGCTATTTGAAAGGCCTCAAAGATTTCGCGGGCCTTCCGTGTTTTCCCATAGCCCAGAATGGTGACTTCAGAGAAACGTGGGGAACACTTGCCAGGACATCTACTACAGTGCCAAGCAAGACTGCCATCTTCACCAGCGCCAACTTTTGTTTTGTGCTGACGCATCCTCTCGTTCACATAGCCACCCGTCTGACCTATGTAAAAGTTTCCACTGGTCAGCGGAATCTTATAAATCACTTCAGTCCGGCTTTAGGGGCTCGATGGACTACTACCTCCTCGTGGTGAGCCCTTGGTAACGCTAAGAGTAGTCCAAGAGAGATGGAGATTGTGTTGCATAAGTTCTCCGTCTCATTAGCCGGGCACGGTTGGGGTGAGCCTGTAAAGCAAGCCGAAGTCTTGCGGAGGTTGGGTTCTCAGTAACATGGGTGAGCTCTCACCCGAGGTGGCCCTACTGAAAATAGGGCTAATTCGTGCTCCCTAAAGGGTGTACGGCTCCTCGGGTCCGACGGTTTTTGGAAGGTGGTGATCCGCGGCCCCAACCAGAACATTGGCAGTTTCGCTGATGATGGGCTGGATTGACTGGGCCGTCTGTTCTCGGTGGCCGAACCGGAGGGTTTGGCCCCCTGGACGTAGTCTAAGTCTGCGACCGGGGCTGTGGAGTACGTGAGATGCTCCCAGGCCGGGTAACCGTGGGAGGGGTAGCGTCCTCCTGTAACCCAGAGGGCGGCGGGCCTCGGCGATGAAGGCCCTAGGCGTAACGCCGGGAGCAGTTGCGTGCTCCTGTAACCCAGTCTATTGGGGGCGACTGTCATTGGCGAACCTGGGAAGGGCTGTGGTGACCCTCTCTCTCTAACCGAAAGCGAGAGAGCTCATACGCCACGGCAGCTTAGGGATAGGCTGCTGTGGCTAAGTCTCAAGCGAATACGCTGCAGGGAAATCCCCGCTGACAAAAGACATCAGGGGTATGGGCGTCCCTGTGTAACCCGAGCACTACCATCACTCGGGAGCGCTGCTTGGGTCTGTCCTCGGTCCCCCTCCGGGCAACCAGGGCCATCTCTGGGAAACGCTGAGGCCTGCGGGCGTCTCAGTAGGCGAAGAGACCGAGGGCGATGCGAAAGCAGGACTGGCGCTTGCGTCCCTTGAGAGCCTGTGAGTAGTACTGCTGTGAGACCATAGGGGAGTGGGATGAAGCCCACACTCGCACTTCCCGGTACGTAGGTGGTAGGTCCTGACTTAGTGCACCAGGGCCGGCGTCAAAGCCTAGACGCTTAATAAAATTTGGTAGAATCGGGCTTTCGCTTGGAGTGCGGCACGAAGAGATTACCCGAAGTCGAGGGCGCTTCGGCGTCTGGCAGGGGTGCTCAGCACGGAAGCGCACCACGGGGAGTAGCGACTCCGCCTATCCGACGCTCCTGGGTTGGACCCAGACACGACCAACGAGGTGGCAGTAGTGGACCAGCCCGCCACGCTCGATGGGAGGGCTTTCGGGCCCGAGGATGACCAAACCTAAATTGGTACAACAGCAGTCTCTGTTGTGGGGGTCCACCAGTTGTCGAGCTTGCTCCAACTTATGGGACTTGCTTCTTGGGAAGAGGTCTGGCCCTGGCCTAATCCGTGTATGGCTTGGGAGGAATCTTTTGTGGCAGACCGAAAACTTCTTCACAGTTGCTCTGATGGATCAGCGATAAATTCCGCTGTCAACAACGTTAAATCCACCTCGTGCAGTAGAAGCACATTTGTGGCTCTTTTTGACTTCACAAGTTGGGATCAAAGACCCATTTCCCAAGCATTTCACCCTAAATAAGACGAACACCAGACCAGGCGAAAGCTTGTACCCATTTTATCATCGGTGGGTACCCGGCGGTACATGCCATACCAACAGGCCCACCATTCTGCCCTGCTTTTCACGAGATACATTATAATTATCTCGGACTCTTGATCACCACTGACTTCACTTGGACTAAGCACATAGATTATATTGCGCCTAACGTTAATCGCAAGCTGTTCTTTCTGAGGAGCGCTTTAATACTTTATGCTCCTTCTGTTCGACTGCTCGCATACAAAAACGTCCGCCGATACTAGACTATGCATGCGTTATTTGGGAAACATTTACTAAAACTTACACTAATAAGATAGAAATGGTCCAACGAAAAGCAGTTAGCTTCATTTATAGTAGATTTGGGCGTACGTCAGTGGCTTAGCTCTTAACTAAAGTGGACTTGCCCCTATTAACTCAAAGAAACCGTGTGTCACAACGAAAATTCCTCTTTCAATTTATTAACGGCCACTATAAGACAGATCTCACGCGAATAATTTGTTTTCATCTGGTAACGCCACTAAGCAAATACATAGCCGCGCAGTAACGCCATTTACCGCAAGTAATAACCGTTTTCAGTATTCACTCTTTCTACGAACAGTACTTGAACGGATTTTCCTAGCCAATCACCACGTCCTAAAATCATATATGTCGATATTTATTTGTAGAATTCAATAAATATCTGCTGTGTACGCTTGTTTTCTAAAAACTTCAAGTTATGCTGCTTTGTTATTGTGTTCATTGCCCGTGTTATTACGTTGTGTTTATTGAATTGCATTTATTTTCTCCAGAACGACTGGAAGGATTTCCAGGCAAGAAGCTGGGGTTGTAGCCTGAGTGGGTCTGGAAAACCTTTACATAGCGGTGGCTTCGAAATATCAGGTGATGGAAATAAACATAAGAAAGATACAACAAAGGAATAAAAAAATACAAAATATAAAATACAAACAATGAATGCACGTAATAAGTACAATTTTATGGTTAAAACTAAATCTCCTAGGCTCGTCTAGTACAAAATAATGCGTAATCAAGGAATACGCATGTAAGAGAGCCACAAAGATATAATTATTGTTCACCAATGCACATTTCTAATATATGCACATACATGAAAAGTAGAATATACACACCAAGTTGTATGAAATACTCCACATTTTACAGAAATGTACAAAATTTTGTCTGTGGATAACAGTGCACCTAGAGAATAAGAAGAAATGAATCTAAAAAAATACCTCACAACTCTACAAAATACCGTCACAATTATTTGATTCTGAAATTTGTGGTATGTTTATGTTTCTTTAGTACATGCGGAAGATTGTGCTACAATGTTTGGAGTTTATAATTAGTTCTAAAACAAGGAACAAACCAAGTATCCCTGCTGCTGGTATTAGCAGAAGTATGTTTAATTTTTATGAACGCTTTTACATTTATAAAGCCTTTGTATGAATTATTAGAAAAAGAAAACAACCGTAGCATCCGGAAGTCATGCGTCTGGTCAATGCCGATAATGCGATACAATGGAAACAGAACGTTTCTTGGTTATAAGCAGTGTGCGTTTGCAATGTGACGAAGGGTTTTCTTTCGGAGGCGCAGAATCTTCGCGATGTTTGTTTTATGGTGGTTGTCAATATTAAGCTACAATAATTATCTGTATCATATCTTATCCATATACGACACTGGTATAATCCCCTGTGAAGATGGCAGTGAAAGCAAAATAAATATAGATAGCAATGAGATGTTATAAGTCCAGGGCACATGTATGCGTGCAGTCCGCGCCAGGAGTAAAATCAGAGTGATATTTTAGGACCTAACTCGTAAATGTCTCGGTTTGTCTCACGTATCAGCTCAAACAGCTCACACATACATACCTGCACACACACAAGAGTATAAGCATCTAGACCCCCGTCCAAAAGAGCCTTGCGGGCTTGTCTTGTATGTTTATTACTCAGCTAGTAATATCGCCAGAACTTCCAGACTATAAAATATAACTGTAATTTTATAATGACTTTTAGTTAGGCTGATGCTGAGGAAGGGCCGCTCATGTGAGGGTGAGTGCGAGGGAGGGCCAGCAAATTTTTTGAAGTGAGGGTAAGGGCGAGGGAGGGCCGTATAAGTTTTAAAAATGAGGGCGAGGTTGAGGAAGGACCATGGATTCAAAAGTGAGGGTTAGGGAGGAAAATAAAACTGAGGGCATTTGCCCACCTCTGCTGCACTCTGACATCATTTGAGATGCAAAGCTCAACAGGCTCCTAAAAAGTACCTCGCAGTTGAAAAGGCAGGGAAGTGATTCTAGAACCTTTGTACCTGAAGATGGATGTCACGAAGTGGGCACACTTAACGCAAGTTAGAATCACTGACGTACAACTTGCCAACCTTATTGGATGAATGTATGCATAGAAAGCTTTAATTAACACGCTAATAGAAATTTATGCGTGCTTACTTTAGCATGTGTAAACAGATTTCAGCCATATAATGATATTGACTATGTTCTATGTTCTTCCACATTTTTATTCTTTATCTTTCTTAATGAGATGCATTGTCGCGAGGAAAATGTAATAGACCTTATGTAATTTCGTGAAGCTGTACTGAATCAATTTGCGTTCAACTTTGGTGAAAGCGTATTACGAAGTACGTAACTGAACGCTGAGGTGTTCAACGTTTTCGATAATGTATATTCATTACTGCCTTGTAGGCCATAAGGCACAATCAAGCTGTCAATGACAGCTTTTCTCGGCTTTTGGCCCCCATATTTCGGTTCGCAATAAGGCATCGAAATCGCGTACGCCAAAGTGAAGTGAGATTTCTGTGAATGATTTATAGTTTCCTTCGAAGCCGTAGTGCTCCACGAATTCCGAGGCTAGAGACTACTAATTATTCAAAATCTTGCTCTAAATTTATGATTGCTCTAAACGCATAAAGCGGAACTGCTATCAAATATACCGAAAAGTTTCTTGCAATTCAAAACATTGAGCCCGCGAAGGTACAATCGCTTACTGTACGGCGTACCAAGCGGTACCAAGATGTACCAACTGCTATCAAATATACGTAAATGTTCCTAGCAATCCAAAATATTGAGTCGCCGAAAGTACAACTGCTTGCTATATGTTGTACACAATCTAAGCATCCTTGTCCAGAATTGTGTTGCCGCTACCACCTTCGCTTTATGTTTTCGAAAAGAAGAGAAGAAAACAACATAGGAGATGAAATAAAATCATCAAGGTTGTGTTTATTATGAGCAAAGAAATAAATTCCATGGCAATATACACACAAGAAGCCAGAGTCACGAGACTGTAGCAGGACCTTGCATAGATTTGTTACTCGGCGCGATAGTTTCAAGCAGAAACCAAATTAGATACTTGTACAATGTTACATCGGAAATAAAATAGGTGTCCGGTTCAATGGAAGATCTTATCGGTGTGTTAAGTTGAGTTAACAAATTTGAGAACAGGCATTAAGCGTAGCACTAGCGATAATAATTCAGATACAAGACGTAAATGAACTGCGAAGTGAAAGAGTGAAAACGGTTATCAAAACTGAACTTTATTTTTACCAGCTGGGATATTATCAAGCCAGAAGAAAGCTACTCTTCAATTAAATGGCTTTAGTAAAATAACAGTTGTTTTTCGTCACGTGACCTTTCTATGCAATTGGAATTTGCAAATTATTATGCACGAATCGCCAGCATTTTTTTGTCTACAATAGTGAGAAACTCACATTGTGAGCCTTCGAGTTAGATTCTTCTTTCGCTTGTAC